>PVMI01014920.1:0-17993 GCA_008528875.1 Aulacorthum solani
ACTTTTGTTTACATTTTCGATTGATTATTTGACATACTAACAAAAATATTGTTTACAAAACTGCATATATTAGATATTATCTTTTTCGAACACTAAAATTAAAAGGTCCGGTACGATACGATTTTGACAATATTCGCTTTTATCGTCAGAATTCATGGAAAACAGAAAACCTGTTGGTCCACAATTATAAGTCTCGAACAAAATTAACAGTACTGTATATTATCATCGATTCAAAAGACAGTGGACAATAAGACACATCGTACCGATTGTATCGACTGAGCAGCGTTTAATTAGTGCGAACAAGAGTTTGTGCGAACATCCACATCTGCGCTAGACATCTAATCTGCGTAAATAAAGCAGGGATTCCTGGCCCGTCGCCATTAAGTGCTAACCGGACATGATCCTCTTACAACTCGAAACACTGGGACTGTACGCTAGCTAGCTGTGGCTAATAAATAATACAGGTGTACACACACAGGCACATTTATACATATATATGTGTATGTATTAAGTCCGCCGCGGGCAATAGGCTACGCAGCTGTCAGTGGCACATTCGCAAACATAAATTATCCCTCGTGGATCCTTAATTTATCAAACGGTCACAAAACGCCTAGCGACGTTAATGCCATCGGTTAATGTCTGAGTAAATTATTCAACTCGAGAATTAGACTATAGTATTGTGGTTAGCCACTGAAATTAACCAATGTGTAAATATATTTGTCCTCACCATACTTTGATAATATGATACATACCATCCCCCTTCCCTGTCCCAATTGGCTGCTAAATTGTGTATCGGATTTCATTTCAATCATATATTTTAATTGAAAATTGATATCCCTTACAATAATAATTTAACACGTGGGATATATTGTGTACTGTGACTGAATGTAATCCACGTGATAAAATTACTTAAAAAAATAATAACAGTACTAGTTTTGATCAGATTAAAATTTTCTATCATTGTTGGAAATGAGGTGTTGGATAATTGACTCTATACTTCACTTAACTATTTATCCATAATATATTGTATCATATTTTTATTCAGATTGGTGATATATTGGTATTTAATTGTTATTGCTCGGTCATCACTTAAGAAAATGATACATAACAGAGCAGATCTTATGAATTGTACACGTTGTTCACGGCGAGAATTATTTTAACCTACTGAATTAAAAAAAAATATATATATGCCTATATGTACCTTCTAATCATATCATCAACTTTATCTTTATAACTTTATAGATGCTAATCCATCACCCACCACTTACGATAATCTTTTTTTCGTCTATATCTACGATGGTGAGGTATATTCAACAAAGTTTTTAATACTCCTCTCTTCCCCAATTAAATTCATTTTTAGGGACCTGAATATTTTTTTTTAGAACTATGTATTTAACATAATTATATGTAATGCAATAATAATTATAGCATTTTCATATCGTATGCATAGTATAGCAAACAGCTGATATCTGGTTCGTTTGATGTAACTGCGTCATTAAGGAATTATTATGCAACACGTGAAACATGACCAATCTCTTAATTGATTACTATTTCAAATAGGTATATATAATATATATAATATGATTCAATGATAATATAATTGTCCACATTAATCCAGATATTATTATTTATTTCATTCCATTATATAATTCATATTACGTCTATTGTTGAATCGAAATTATTACATGCATTTTTAGCACAGAGAGATATTCCTTTCTCAGTAAAAAATATAATTTACTTACTACTTAAAAAACAACTGCCGTTTACTAGTTAAATTGCCTCAAAAGCAGATCCCAACTGTTTTATACATTTAACATTTTTAAGATGAATATTTATTAGCTCTAAGCTATTTAAACGCTCTAAATTATATCCACTTATCGATTTCATATAAGAACAGTAAAAAAAAAAATGTTGGTTCACGAAAACATATAAAACAGTTATTAACTTTAAAGTATCATCATGTCACGATTGTGGATGCATTTATTCCTCATTACTCTTAATCATAACTATTTCTTTACTAATGCAATAAAATATAATTATATTATAATAATTGATAATATTTAACATTGAAACTAATCTTTTGACCTATATTTATAATAATTTATTTCCAAACAGAAACCATAAAAATAATTTATTGGTTTATTGACAATCTTTTTATAAACATTTATTCAATTTAGAATAGATTACAATTGATATAATAGGTCTCCGATTAATGAATGAAAATATGACATTTAATTTATAAATGTTAAATATTGACTTAAATTCATCTTTTTTAATTTGATATTTAACAATGCATAGTATAATAATATACAGATGTTACATTACAGAATATGTTGCCTACTTGTTTTGGAGACAAAATATTTCTCTAATTAATGTTCCATGGATAATTAAATAGGTAAAACTACAAAACTTCGATGTCAGGTATTTATTAGTTACTATTGTTCGTTGAAACAACATACATAATCATCTGTTAAAATATAAAATACATCTAATAACTTCTAAAAACAATAAAGAGTTTGTAATAAAAAAATATTTTGTTTGATCTATTTTTTTTCTTCTTGTTACGGCTTTTTCTGAAGTCTGAAACATAGAATTTTTTCAAGTATAACAAGAAAACATTGTACTAGTTAAATTGATAACTATATTTTACATTACTTCAAGTATTAATAAAATATACATTGTGTAGTGTAATTAATTTTAAACATTAAAATTCACCTTTAAATAATTGTACTTTCATATGCAAATAAATGATCGATCTAAGAAATTACGAAACTCGGAAACATTAAATGAGTATAATATTATAATCAATAAATGGACTTTAGTTTCATTTTAAATAAAATAAGAACCAAGACAGTCATAAATCATAAATCCCTCTATGCTTAAAGTTTAAGTTTATCAATTGTTTATTGAAAACAAAAATATTCCATTACTAAACTCATGGCATAACTATTATCATCAAACATAAATGTATAAGAAATAAGAAATAGGATATTTACAGTTATACAACTGTAAACGGTTCATGTAATATTATTTTACTTAAACGATATCTCATAAATATCTCATAATCCTCAGAAACTGTATAGTCATTACATTTTAAATTACAAGCATATTATAACATAATAAAATAAAATAACTTTGAATGGGTTGGATATTATAATATGAATCGTATAAATGGTTTGATGTTGGATTTTCAAATGTACTACTCCTTAGTACCCAATAAGTCATAATATGTTAAGACTACTCTTTTTTTAACAGTGGAAAAACAAATAAAAAGATAGAATAACATGTCCAAAACTTTTACGAGTTTAAAGTTTACATAACCCAATCTGATATCTTTACCGAGTATAATATTATATACAATATAGATACCATGTTTTTCTAATGACTTCTCTTTTTTCTTTTTTTTTTTTAAGATTTATTTCAATGAAGATTTTGATACACAAGATAACCGTAGTCACCGTCATTAATTTATTATTCTCTAGAAACCACCATAATCGGATACGGTTCTCTCCGCCAACCGTCTCGTCAACCGGCAGTATTTTCAAACATTTTTCTGATGGGTGCTCATCTGGAAAGCTTCAAATTCCACTCTGTGTTTTTCTTTAATGGGAAAAATTGCATTTTATAATATATAAAAGGCTACGCACCTGCGGTATTCAAAGCCCCTCCACCATTTCCCCTCGTATTCCCAACTTACTCCTCCATTACGTCTGCCTATTCATTAAGATGCTATATAATATATACCCACCTACGTATATATTATACACAGACAAAACGGAGGGTGCGAACGCTGGTAGGAGAGACACTCCCGTAGCCGCCTTAACGCCACCGCTCACCACTCCACCGCCACCTGTGTCCTGCCCCGTGTACCTGGTCCTTATTGCCACCGGTCGATCTCTCGGTCGCGGCGATGGAAGTTTACGTCTAAAAGTCGATCCGCCCGGGCCTATCTTCAATTAATCACCATCAGACCGCGAACACGCCTCGCCATCGACGCCTCGTATATATTAAAACGTGATAAATTAAACGTTGGCTTCCTCCCACCCAAACGCCTCAATGCTCCTCCTGAAAAACACACCAAATCGCCAACGGCCCGCGGTGCCCTGACCAGGTTTAACTATCAAACTTAAATCCACCTTGGCATCACCCGCTACCCCCATTGCCATCACCCCGCCAACACCCTTTCTCACCACTGCTGGTTGAGTTCTCTGTGGTCCGTCCTCAGTACAATAAACGTAAAGTTTCTTTTTTTCCTCCAGCTCACCTGAATGTTTATTGGGCAGCATCAGCAGAGCGTCCTATTCTTGAATGATTAAAATGTTTTTTTCATCTCTACAATAGCAGTGTTGCCGCTGTCAGTCACACAACTGCCGTCACCACCTCAACAATTCTTCATCTTAGCATTATTATTGTTTTAAGTATTACCGTTTTGGAACACGGTCCATTTATGGACGGACGCCTCTCGATTTCGGTAACGTTTATGTTCGAAAATCCATATTATGCATACGCAAAGAGTTTTCACGTGACATAAATATGATGAAACACATTTTTTTTTACACAATTAATATCATTATTTTAGCTCATGTTAAATGTAGTTTTAAGCCATGTCCCAGCAGCTAATATTTAATGCTTGCTCTCGGACATACACGATAAATCAATTGCAAGAGTTATTTGTTAAGCCTGATTCATTTTATGATATTACACATACAATTAGACATTTTTATAATTGGATAATTATTTTAAGTATAAAAACTTTAATACCTAAAATTGCACTATTTTTATACTTATTTTTACATAAGATTATAATATAATTTTCATAAATATATACTTTTCAAATACATGTAGATGTAATATATAATAAATAAACAAAGTATGAAATATTTAGATCCTAATAAGTATGTTCTATAAAAATTCTAAAAATCAGAATTTGAATAAATCCATTGTTAAAGTAAATAAGGATATGAGCTTGCTTTATTATCAGGCTGTAATTTATTGAATAGTTTTGATAGCATTTCTTCATTATCCATAAATATATTTGGTACAGTTATATTAAATACACATTTTAATATGAGACGCATGGTATTTATGTATTATTTGTTACAGGTTTAGGTTGGTAACTACGTTTGGAATTGCTTTTTATCTAAAACCAATTAGTTGTTTAATTTAAATACGATAATCACAATTATTATATTCTAGATCTTATTGTACGCAGATATGAGAGATACATAAATAACAAAGATTATTTCGGAATTGTAATTGTACTGGTAAGACTCGACAAAGAAAATACCTAATTATCTAACGATTTCATGAAAATAATACGTATCTAATAAACTTACAGACTTGACAATAAACTATAAGTATATACCATGTGTATTTTAACATAATAGTAATCACATTTCATCGGAGCAGTAAAAACATGTAGAAGGTATAATAGGAGAGGTAGTAGGAGTATTGTGCAAATTTGCATAAACACAAATACTATGTGCATCCATGTTGCATACTGTATCAACATCAACATGATTTTAATTACGATACATAAATAGATAATGTAACGGAATTGACATAAGCATATTATATTCCTTATTGCTAACCACCAATTTTTCAGGAGACTCACTACGTAGTTAAAAAAAACATTTCTGAACTAAGAAAATGAATTTGTGTTTTATAAAACATTAAAACAATCTCTATTATTTATGAAAAACATCGAAGTAAAAAATATTGATAATATAGAAAATATTGAAGTTTCTGTGCATTATAATGTGTTATGTAAACAACAATGTATGATGATAAAAGGGGTAAATACCCCTAAACATCTAGCAGTTGATTTATTTCCTTATGGCTTGATATTACAAATCTAGACATTGTAGAATGAGCAAAAATCGATGTACACCTTTTTTTTATCTTATGAAATTTAACTAACCGAAATCGTGAATTTTAAGTCCCACTTAAATCAAATCGTTACATATTTTAAAACATTAAAAAATATTATATAGATTCAATTTATCATTATTATGCAAACTGTAAAAATTATTATATTTCACTAAACAATACCAATATTTATTTTTATTTATTATTTTTTTCTATTTGGCAAAGTCAGTACAAATTTCAAATATTTTTATTTGATTTTAGAACCATACTTTAAGGCATTGGATTTGATTCAAACATTTACAATAATTAGTTAATTTGGTTTGAAAATCAATCAGTTCATAAAGACATAATTCGATTCTGATATAAACTTCATTTTTGTTTGGAATAAGTGATTGATAAAAACATTACTAGAACGAACATTTTAATCCAACAAAATATAATTTATTATGATTAAGAAACATACTTGATTTATGACATTTTTATATGATGATAATATAGATCATTTTAATCAATATTTTTTAACTTGTTAATGATATTTTTGTTAACCAAATTGTCTACTATGCTTATGGAAATCTAAATGGTGACAGAACGAAAGGACAGCAATGATAATTTCATTAAATTGCTCTCTCATGGGTTATCACATTTTATGCATGACCGAGTCCTCGCGCAACGTTGATTCGATTGATACAAAACCCTAAAATAAGTTATATAGGTATAGGTACCACATTATAATTATGACTGGACGTCAGGAGATCTTCTGATTTAATTTGCCCAAACAGTAGTTTGAATCAAATAATATAATATTCCATTGTCCTTTCTTCAGCCACAATTCATCAAAATTTCACAAAATGAGAATCAAAATTAACATTTTAATGTCTCATATTATTTTAAGATTTTTTGACTTGATCACAACAACACATGGTTGGTAGTTGAAGTAATGACGTAAAGCATTAGTATTTACATTTGTTAAAGATAAATACATAGCTATTTGAATGCATTAAGATGTAATTACATTACAATAAGTAAATGTATTATATTATAGTGTAAGTATTGACATAATAATTACTGTTTATCTTTATAATAAATGAGATGGATCGATAGAATATATGACATAGCTAGGTACGTCATTCGATAGATGTATTACTATGTTCAAAGACAGTTAACCAGTTAATCATCCAACTTTACTATTTGCATAGGATTACAATCATAAAATCAAAGTTATAAATAGCATATACTATTGTACACCACCACTACATTATCTATCGTCCAATTTTAATGTTATATTCCTTCATTTCCAATAAGTAGTTACCGGATACATCAGTCACAATTAATATGCAAAGAAATTAGCATACACTACAGTTATACTTTTCTCCACAATCTAAAAAAATAATGATTTAGCTGACACTTTTAAGAGTATCTTTTAATAATATTGACATTTCAAACAGAAAACAAGAAAGGTTATAAAAAACTACAACGCATGATCAATGACCGCAATTTCTGCAAATCATAACCAATAGCACCAAACTTATACAGAAGTGAATACATTTTAGTTACTTATTCAATTAATATGGAAACGATGAATGTTTAAGCACTTTATAAGCCATAAATAACATTTAATCTTTGAAGAGGTTTCATGAGTCGGCGAGGACCATGACACTTTCATCATATCATTCAATATAATGCCATATTGTTTATTAATTCATTCACTGTAATAATGAACCATGTTAAAATTTATATTGAAAAGAGTATAACGAGGGTCGTTGCCACGAAACCTCTAAAATATCAATGCTAAAATTATCTTTACACCAAAACAAACGTCATCGTTTACAAAAGTAAATCAGGTATATTATAATAATACCTGTAACTTGAATAATATACTAGAGAATAACCATCAATTTAAACACCCAAATAAAATACCTCCACATTTCTCATATTTCATTTTTTCTCTAATTTATTACAAAGAGTTACTAACCTATAATACTTTAGTGTGTTTTAAATTCACCCAAAAAATTTACATAAAGCTAAAACATTTGGTCTTTTTTTATCTAAAAGTTATCCAATCGCCATCGTATAATATTACAATGATAACAATAAACGTTACATTGTTATATTTGTTCAGCAATAGTATTGCACTATAACCCTAGTTTAAAGTGTCATAACGGGCATTTTGTCATAAAAACTAGTTGTATGACATTATTAAGTACCACACATACAATATTATACAAACATGTATAACCGCCATGCCATAACTAAAAAGAGCACAATATTCAAGGATATTACGATCTTGGCATCTCAATTTTTTACAGCAGGAAAAAGAGTTATTTTACTAGTTGTTAAAATATTCTTCGAGAAATATTTTTTTTTTTTTTTGAAAATGTAGGCATGTTTGTAAATTTTTGAAATCTTCATAGCATAAAGTTTATACTAATTTATATAAATTACCTGAAACACTGTTACAGAAAATATATTTGCATACATATAACAAAATAAATATTAGTAATAATGATTACCAAAATATGCGATTCTATTATAAACATTATATAATACACATATTATATTAAAATTATATATATTATATACAAGATACAATTTGAGTATATTTAATTTATCTAAACGTGACATAAACTCTTCTGATAATATTTAATTAAATGCAATATTATCTGTAAACAGTTAAAATAAATAATTATATTAAATTTTTTTTTTAATAATAGTTATTGTAACTCCTAATATTTACTTATATTTTTATTATTATAAGGAATTTATGTTATAAAAAATCAGTATCCGAATTCCATACACACAGGTAAAATAACATATTTTAATTTAATAATACTATAGTATAGTATATTTTATTCCTAATCAATATATTTTCAAACAGTTTTTATTACCACAAAACACATTTACTTGAAATCATTAGTATAACTTTTTCAAAATTTTTATACTGGAGACGACGAGATTCAAATTCATTGGATCATTGTTTCAATGCAGTACTATCTCTTAGAACATCAAATTATCAAGCTACTAATTACAACCATTTTTCCCTATTTTCTTTTCTATTGACATAATCAGGAATGAACTTCCTTATACGTTCCCACTCATCCAGTTTTTATTTAAAATTATCAGTATCACAAATCTATTTGCTCAAGAACTTAAGTAATTGTTTATCTCAATAAAATAATACAAGTCGTATGTATAATTGATGATAACTGTTATAGATTATTAATATGTATTGCTATATAATTATCTATGCTAAGTAGTCGATTGTAACATTTTAACTAATAAGATATATTAATCTTTTTTTGATTAAAATGTCATGAACTTAATGGTTACCTATTTGAAAAAATATATACATTCCGTTAAAGACGGACTATACATAAACTTAAAATATTTTGATGATATTAAATTAACGTTAACTCATTATATTCTTGTACCCAGATTGAAAAATGTATGGCATTCAACTTAAATTATCAAAATTATGATAATTTTCTGAAGCGTACGCAATAATTTTGAATACAATGTTCGGATAAAGTGATTCCGTCGTTCTTAATTACATTGAGTCCTCAGGGAATAGTTTTAACGTTAATGGAAATGCACACAACTACAAAACCGTATTTATTTAAGTGTTCTTATTTCTGACATAAATGCAAATTACACCGAGATCAAATATAAGAGAAATTAAATGGCTATTAGCACGGGGCGGAGGAAAACGCGAAGTTAAAACCTTTGGATTTGCTGGGTAATGGGCAAGGAAAAACGTCAAAACAAGGATTTGTCGCAGTGCTGTTGTTGGTCAAGGATGACGTGTGCTCATAAATTAGAAAAAGAGTTGAACTCCCATTATAGGGGAGGAGCTACGGTTCCTGCCACCCCTGTTATTTTTTTTTCACTTTTACATATCCATATATAATACGTGAGCTTGTGTGTGTGGTGTTTTTTTTTTTTTTTTACTAGTTCTGGGTTCTAGTTCATTTGCGCTGTACACCACACATGTCGGAATACAAATTTAGTTTTAATATTCCGTAGAGGATTAGTATTTTACATGCTAAGCACAGGGAAATGTGAATAATGCGTTTTAATTTTTACAAATCTTTTTTCCCTCTGTTGTTTTATTTTTTTCATTTTTAGTTACAATAGTTTTTTTTTGTTTGTTTGAATTTATTACAACATTGTTTAAATTTGTTGCAAAATAATTATTGTTCGATAGAATGTCATGGATATCATTATGTTAACGTGTTGGAGCTTATAATTTCACCAGCGCTTTGTCCGGTTTTGATAATATCTTTTATATTTTACAATAAATCCATATGTAACAAAACAAATTTTGTTTTACAAATTTAATCGATACTTTTTCACACCCAATATCCAAATTTAAGTTGATATTGAATTTAAATTGTTTCCATCAATATTAAATTTGGAATTCAGAAAAACAAACAAACAACCACAAATACATAATTGAGTTTAATTGAATACATCTTAGACTTATCACCTACTAATTCATACACATTTTAGTGGATATGAAACCAAATAACTATAAATACACACAGGATAATAACACTCTAAACTTTACTTAAATGATTTTATGATAAAATAAAATCCAACAAAAACTAAGTCACTTAAACATTATTTTTATTACTTACTCTCACTTAAGGTCTTTGACAACTCATTCAAGGCAACTGGACAAAATCTTGTCTAAATCTAACCTTTGTATAAATTTTAATTAAAATAACAGTTAGTGCGTATTTTTCCCAGATAACTGCTTTTAAGGTTCTGTTGATAACTGGTAACCTCAATTTAGTTAAACCTAAAATACAAGTACATCAATTTTGGTTTCTGAAATTAAATTATGATACGGCTTTAAATTGTCTGATATTTATAAAGCATTTAATTATTTTCTTTTTATTCATACTATTATACATTAACATATATAAAGCTCTAGTACAATTATTAAAGTGAAAATTGTTTAACTTGTAATTTATTTTCTTGTTTATTAATGTCATATTAGTATGGTTTATTTTTTTATACGTTATACCATATTTAAATCTATTATTTATTTTCATATCTAATAAATAATATTTAACATAATGTTTTAATTCAATCGAATATTAGTTGCTTAATCTTTTCACTTCAAATAAGTATGTTTCAAACGAAAATTGTTTATTTTATATTCAATCATTTTCACTTAAATGATTCATATATTTCATAATAAATTAAATATTTAATTTGCTTAGTGCCTCTTTTATTTATCATATGTTTAACCCTACACTGTTATTATTTATGTATACGAGAAGTGAATCATATTTGATATTATAATATATAAATTCTTATGTTATTTGACATTATTTGTATTCATAGGTAGGTACTCAATTTCAAGCCCTTGTCACGTTATTTCAGTTCGTTTGTGAGCTTTATACATCCGGAATGTAAGTTTAACGTTAACATATACTGAAAGGAAGGCGGTTAAATTGAGAAGGAAATATCAATCAGATGGAACGTACAAAGGCTAAAAGTGTAAAGGTTCTTCAATACTAAGGCTTGAAGTATCAAATGGACTTGGTTTCCATAGAAATGCCATAAATATGTTTTAAATTATATTTGTATTTTATCGTGTCTGTCTTTTGAGAAGTTAGTGGGCAGCAGTAATAGACTTAAATCTCTCTCTAGTCCCTCTTAACATATTTATAGTTATTTTGCGGAACTATCACCTTACTTATATTATATTATTTAACATATATGTATATTATGTTAGGCGTTTATTATATTTAAAACATTAAGTATGAGTTTAAATATTAGGTATACTATGTACAATATAAAATATTTATAAAATATTTTCAACAATGTTGATTATGTTATAACAAAAACTAATACAAGATCAATAAGCACATTATGCTATTTATTCATATATTGCTAGTATATTAATTTAATAAATAACCTATTTTTAATTATAGTTATTTTTTATCTCCAAATAATACAAAAAGAACACAAATAAAAAAAAAATATGGAACTACATTTGATGTAAGCTCGATACAAATTATATACACAAGTAATGTATTTTTTAACGTTATTTCGACTTGGTGTATTGTAAGAATCAATATTTAAAAGCAATGAAATACTCTTGAAAAAGTATGTATGAACAAATAAAATATATTACTTTTTCGGAAACAATCCAGTTATATGCTGAACTCCAGAAAGATAAATACATTTATTTTCCGTTTTAAATTTATAAATATAATGGGTTTTTTTTAATTTAAAAAAGTCCCTACATATTGTATTTTTTGTTCTAAAATAACATTTTTTCCCTAAAAAATATATTGGTATTTTAAATATATTTATAGATCTGTCTTAATTTTTAATTATAATTTATATTATCAACAATTTTCTATGTTCAATTTTAAATTATTTATAAATTAAAGTTCAAATTATAGCAATTAACAAAAAAGTTCTTTTTGAAAATAATTCATTTACCATATTATTAGTGAACTATAAGAATATTAATTTAGCATGAGATTTTATATTTTACCAAAAAATAATACCATTTGAAAATGTATTATCGAGCTGCAACATTTTAAATTATTATGAAGTAAGTAATCGTGTATAAATTGAATATTATATTTTTAAATGAAATTTAAAATATTATAATGAGATTGTTTAATTTAATTTTGAAGAATGATTAAATAATTTTTAAAAATGATAAAATATAATATACAGAGTGGGTCAAATAGGGCCAAAAAACAGACTGGTTTTTCTCAACTCAGGGTACGATCTGGAAGATCTCGTCGCAAACAAAAACGCAATAAGTGCAGAAACTGCATAATTGGCAAAGATTTGCATCAGAGAGTCCACTTAAACATTTTGAATCACCTTGTGCTACGAAATAGATGAACATCATATGGTTAGCATTAAACTTTGAAATGGCACTTATATCTTTACCAAAAAATATAAAAATAAAATGGTTATATTATATAAATAATATTAGTTTATCTATTTTAATCCCTATTGCTGTGACCCACCCTACATTTAAGTAATATTACGCTATAATTGATATACCTACGTATTATAACTTTATAATATTTTAACATACACATTTTAGTGGAATCTAAAATCACTTATATTTTGAATTTTGAGTTACCTTTAATGAACTATATTTGGTATTAGTAATTATATACTAAATGATTTTTTTAAAAAAACCGATCGATATGATGACAGGAAAAAAAATTTTAATCATCCGATTAAACTAAATTGTGAACATACAAGAATACATTGTTTGTTGTTACAAAACCATCATAGGGGTATATTTTTAAATATAACTAAGTTATTGTTGTGATTACTTATACTGGAAAAATTTAAAATATAAATTTTTTTCATTTTTTCAAAGTGTATTATATTTTATCAAAGTAAAAACGATGACACTTCTGTCTGTTTTTATTTATTTTAAGTGAATTTTAATGGTACAGTAGAAATGTTAATTTTGCCAAAATATATCAATTTATTTAATAATATTATATTTTTAATAACATAAATTAGTTGAGTATTTAAGTGACACAATGTATTTATATATTGAAGAGAAAATATAAAATACCAAATATTTCTATTGCTATCTAGTATAGTTTATACGTTAACACATAGTACTAATGGGTCGGAACTCATCAACAAAGTTTATTGAAACAGTGCATTATTATGATACAAACAATTCGTTATAATAACAAGTATAGTGTGAATATCCAATATCTCCTACCTTATTCTGACATAAATAATACTAGTTTCCATGGTTTGTAATCGTTTTATTGTACCACTCCAACCCACCACTAGATAAAACTTTGCATTTATGTCATTCAACATGAACTTTTCAATTCAATTAAGCTTTCGTTGCATATTTTTCCCCCTACTCCACCAGTTTCTGAATATATTATTACAAATACATCATTTGTACAAATGTGTACACAGTTGATGTATCGTTCAATTTTATTATTCATATATATAGTTAAGCGTTGGATAACATATTTATACAAATTATATATTTTAATTGCACCAACTAATTATCGTCAACTGGATGCAATTTTTTTATTTTTGCAAGAAGCGTAATATATTTTCCACACGTACGAAGGTATACCAAGGTATATTTAATTAAATCCTGTTTACATAAATAATTCTCTAGATTTAATAAACATTTAACAGACAGAAGATGAGAACAGTTTTCAAATTGTATGGATCGCATTATTATTTTAATATAATATTATAACTTAATAGGTATTTCAAATTATAATGATTATTCGTTTAGAATTGTTGTTTAACCAAAATTATATTTACGGTGCTATTGGATAATTAACCAACATTCAAACTACATTTTTATTTTATTTTATGAAGATAAATTACATGCAATTACATGATAGAAATATATTAAAAAATATGTCAGTTAATATTATACCTAAACTTGGTTGCCTTTAATAAATTACAAAACATAATACTATATTGTCTTAATACTAATTTTCTAATAAATATTACATCATAATAAATGTCAAACAAGAAATTTTTATAGTTATTATGAAAAAAAACAGATGTTTATTGGAATTTATGTTTACAATAGTTGCTTATATTATTAGTCTGCTTTTTTGTTTTTTTAATTCAACCTATAAAAACAATTCAAATTATGCTACACGAAATGTGTGCGCTGTGTACTAATGATGTAACGGCAACGGTTTAAAAAAAATTAATTGATGAATGATGGAGACACAATGTATAATGTATATTATGCTAATTATTTTGTCGTGGATGGTACATGTGCAAAATAATTGTAAAATAATGTACATGACATTATTTCATCTGATAATTAATATTCTCAAATATTTAACTGTAGATCAGATTTTTTGGTCAGTTAATAAGATCAATTTGATCATCGTGTACGTCTATGATCGTATAATAACACAATTATAATTCTTGAGCGAGGGTGATGAACTGACTGAAGAAAGAAAACGTGTTCCAAGAGCGAGCTACACCTTTACACGATTCGCGGGAATTCGTTTCGTTCCATAAAACAAAATAAAAAAATAATAATAATAATTTTTGTACTTCGCATTTTCCGAAGTCTCTATAAACGAATATACACATCAAAAGGGTACGGTCTTTGAGACGCGGAGCGCCTACTAATGTGCCTCATCGTCCGAACAGTAGACTGTTTTTAATCCTCAGGACCCGTCTCGGCAAAGCACCATAATCCTCGACTCGATAAGCCCCGGACGGCGGAGGAGCTTTTCAATAATATACTATGTATATATATATATTATACATACACCCAAGGAAGAGAAAAAAAGAGAAAGAAATAATAATCCTAAACTTAGCTCGTAAATATCGGTCAGTTATTTGGTTTCAGAATCCAAAGGGTTGTGTGGTGGGGCGCAATATAGTTACCGCCTGTTTTATATTCGGTACCAGGCCTGTAAAGTTTCGGTCACTTTTGGACGGTCAGGAATTATTATTACCGCTGCCCGAGTCAACCAAACACACGCCCCAAACCGGCGGTGACTATATTATACATTTATATGTGAGCGCCCGATCGGACGCCATAAATTCACCGGATTAATAACGATATTACAATAAACGTGTACACGCGTTCTACTGCCATACATGGGCATCGCACCCCGCGAGGACGAGTGATGTCCAAACGAAAATTATCACAGTGTGAATACGTAGTAATAATCATAAATTAATGCCACCCGCTCGGACTGGTGTTTTGTACAATTTTGAAAGTGAATTTTTTATTAGCGAAAAATTCTACCCATCGATAATTTTATCGAAACCACTTTTGGTTGTCATCGTCAAATTCCAGTTTATATATAATTATAATAATGTTGACAACATAATATGAATATTAAATTTATATATATAAACTAATCGCAAATCCTCTCACAGACAGCTAATGAGTAAAAATGACTCCTTAATATGCCCATCATGTGACACATTTATCTCGATCAAACACAGAATATCGAACATACACAGAACTCGGAACAAACGCAGAACTTCCTTAACATATTTTATCTCGGCCATAAAATATCCTCAACAATATCGATTTCATCAAAAAAGCGAATCTACAAAACAAATCATAAATTATAAAAATGTACACTTATTTGTTAAACATTATTTCGTTCTTAATAATATTTATAAACTTGTGAAATTATATTATATTTATTTCTCAATCATTAGAATTAAGTCTACTTAATACATTGTTTCCCAGTGGTCTACGCGTTACCACGGGTATTTTTATTATGAATAAAAAAAAATCTAGTTTTCATAATATGATAATATTATAGTAGTTAAATTAACAATAACAAATTGGGTGTAAAAATTGTTTAAAAAAAAAAAAAATATTTCCACAATATTTTATTCATTTACAACTGAAGAACAGAATGTATAATGATAATATTGTATGCAGAGCAGTGTTTTTGTTTTATACCAAACAAGTAAAGTTAAATTAATTATCTTCTGAACAATTTTAATATGGTGATAAGTAATTGTGTTTTTCATAACTACGTTGGCGAGTGAAAAAAAAAAGAAATTCGACTTGAGAAGTAGTAGAAACTTCTTTCGTTACACTTGTATATGTATAGATAATATTATAATATAATATTATTATAATAATATACAATAAACATATTATTCTGTAAGTAGGTAATTGATGTTTTATTTCATCCACTTTTATTAACTTTTATAATTATCAAGCATGAATGATAATTATTATTATTATCTTACCGAGTTATAATATAATTATAAATGTGTGTATTCTGCTGCAATAATGCATCCATATGGTATAAAAAAAAAATGTTAAATAGAATATCGGAGTAGGTATTTATGAGTCGTATACATTTTAGAGAGTATTTTTAATTTATATAATTTGACTTATTGTCCACCATTGTTATTTACTATGACTTAATGAGACACATTAAAGTATATAGGTACCTTTATGTGCAACAATGTGGATGGAGGATTTGATTTTTTTTTTTTAATTAATATACATACTATTATATTGTCTCAAAATATAATATTTATTGTTGAAGCAAACTTTATAGTTGTTGTCAGTAGATGATTTATCACGATATCCTTTTACATAAAATGATTTATAATTATTATTTTAACATTACATTTGAAATTGGTATATTATTATTTTACGGCACTAAATACTAATAATGTCACTATACCTTGTTCTTTATTACAATAATGATCTAAAATTATAACGAACATAAAAAGATATATCAAACTTTCCTTTTTAGGGAGACAAGAATGATAGAAGCTTATTAAATAAGAAAGTTTTGTTGCGCAAAGTGATTTAGAAAATTAAGATGAACTGGAACGTATTGCAATCTTCAACATAGCATCTGATATTTCAAAAATAAGTGAACAATTAAAAATTAAGTCATTTTACTATTTTATATTAATAATTATGTTCACAATATCAATGTAGTATTGTATACATTATTTTAGACAAAGGCATTCCATTATATATTATGTTTTCATATGAATGTTGATAATTTTTTAATAAAATATTATATTATGCCATAAAATATTTATTTTTGTGATGCGTTATTAATATAAAAACGTTTACACAATGTACATTTTTAACATAATTATTACAGAATTAAAATCTTTTTTTCCTCTTAATTCCAACAAAGTGATAAGTATTTTACATGGAAAAAATGTTTAATTAAATTATTAACCTCTACAATATTGTAACTGTATGCTTTTAATTTTTTTCTTTCTGCATGTAGTATCTAGCTATATGATGTAATTCAGATTTGTAATATTTTTGATAATTATGGTATTATATGATTAAATTTTTAATGTTCTCAATAGGCTTAAAAATCCAATTATTTTTTCAACAACCTTTGAATATCTATGTAGAATAATTGTACTACTGGCCACACTTACTGTATTGCTTTACAGTGAAATCGCTCTGAATAAAATAGGCTAAGTAAAAATCAATACAAACTATGGATAATTAATCATAAGTCGTTTTGAGTTGAAAAATGATGACCTATATTCATTAGTCGAATATGGCATTAAATTAATAATACGAAAAATGGTTTTAATGTTATATTGTAGTTTTTAATCTTAAGTAATATTGTTCGCGCCAAACATATGGC
>PVMI01014926.1:0-11063 GCA_008528875.1 Aulacorthum solani
TAATCTAGTATGACATTATCAGCAATATAATAAGCTGCGGTATATCTATGCCTACATACATAAACCAGCTAGGTAGGTATGCAAAAAGCGTGAATTCGAGTATAATATCTGAACAACAACTTTCGTGAGCGCAAGGAGGGAACAACAATAACAACAATAACAATAATAATTATTATTATTAGAGGACTCGAAGCCCGTTTCGGCTGTGGGGAAACGCAACAAAAAAAAATAATACCACTTTTCTCCACTGTTTTTTACTACTCGTGGAGAAAAAGTTACGAGAAGTCGTTATTGTACACTGTTTATCGAGCGATGAGCTAAATCCAACAATCGAACATTTATTTTATCGTATAAAACGTTAAGTTTTTTGTTCGAGATATTATACACACTGCTTGTATTACAACCATACACTATGTAACACAAATAATAGCAATGGTAGCAGGTAGGTTTATTATGCTTCCGACTAATAGTTTGGCGTAAATTCGTTTTTACGAATTTCCGTCACGACCATCCTTAGACGCGAATGTTTGAATTGAGGCATTTTTCCATTGTTACTTCTATCAGGATTCATAATGATGATAACAACGTTGTTATTACTGATTTTAACTACGATGGTTAACTTTTTAAACTGTTATATAACGTACGTCCTATTTTCATATTGATTACAATACTATTATTATACAGGTCTAAGTTTTTTTTCAGGATAAAAACATACGAGACGTTGAACGTAAAAAATGATTTTTTCTATCGTTCAAGTATATTATTAGGCAACGAATTCAACTCGGTATTCTACGTGCTAAACACAATCGACTTTGGAATTGAATATATGTCGTGCAAAAGCTGGGAACGAACGCTTGGATCATGAATATTTACACACAATTTATGTGCAAAAATCTTGATTTTATTTCGACAGTGATGTATTTCAAAATCTCGCAGTCACATTGAAACAAAAAATAAACTGTAAGTAAATATTTTTACACATTTTTAAATTCATTTCGTCATACAATGGACCCCTATTTCCCCTATTTGCATGAAATTTCATACATTTATCTTATCGCCCCAGACGTCAACAAGAATATAAAATCATATTGTGTAGGAGTGTGTGTGTGTGTGTATCTGTAAACACGAATATATATATATATATGTTTATAAATATATTATGTATATTGTATATAGTATCTGCGTTTTGTTCAGGAGGTATACAAATAGTAATAAACGTGTTTTTGACACGACATTAATTAGGAAATGTTTTTGTTAAGAGATAAACAGCTTTCCTTATGTACAAAATCGCATTGAACGTTTTCTTCGGTCCTGGAGAAAAGAGATACCTATGTTTAATTAAAAATTTTTGTTCTTTCTTCTTCTCCATAAATTTAGATTACTTTCTACTAGCTAAAACACCACCTCTATGTTCGAGAGTAATGTTTTCACTAATTTGTGGAAAAACATATAATGTCATAAACAAAATTGTATTAATACGACAACAATTACTATTATATTAATATTATTACATACGAGCTCTCATGGATACTTTATTATAATATTATTATAATAGGTTGAAAAATTGTAATATATAGCTGATACAGATGAAATCTGTGTTGTACTTATGTTAGTGAGGATATGAACATAATACAGGAATAGTGTTTTACTCTGATAAATTAACAGTTTGACTAATTTATGCGATTATTCGAACACGCCCGGCGAATGTCGCGAGAACGTGTGTGCATAGAACTAACTGCTCCGCCGACGTTTGAACAAAATTAACAACAAATTAGGTTTTTAAATTTAATTTAACACATAATTTATTAGACGTTCACTTTCCACTGCAGTACAATATAATATTTCACACTTAAAACTTGTCCATTTATTCTAGAGGAAATATAAATTTTAAATTAAAATAGCAGACATATTATATAGAAAGTACAGCAATATACGTGGACATTGGACATCGATGAAAAACGGCATGAACAACAAAATAGTTTTGAACCGTTAAAGACAATACAACTACTATATTAATATATGCGCAAACATTAAATGACAAATTTTACAACTCGAATAAACATATTATGGACGAACACAAGTGGTAATAATTTTGATAAAATCAGTTGTTTATAATTGGTAATTTCGTTCCGCTCAAAGATTTATTGGTGAAACTAATAATATACCAATATAGTATCTATAATATAGGTTTGTTATTTTCCACGTAATAGTTAAAACATTTTATTTATTGCCCTCAGGGAGACGCTAACTTATAAACAAGTAATCTATATTTTAATACAATTTATATTATACACGGGCGTGTAGTGTATATTATATTAATTATTAATACAGATCGCCACAACTACATTAATCCCACAGTTATTCAATTAAATAATAATAATAATGTAACATACGAATATATCTGATTACGGTGTATTTATATATACATATGTATATATATATACATATATATATGGATTACCACCATGACGTGCTCTGCGTGCTCAAGACAATGGTCCGTTTAACTATATAATATACGTCATATTATATATCTAATATTACAAAACGCCGAAAACCGTAAGATGAATCCCGAATAATAAGCGGATGAGAAGAAGGGTGTCGCACATAAAGGCGTCGAGTTTCGGAAACGCAATATTTACAATATATAATACATTATATAATAATATGCATATACGAGAAGAGTTTGATCAAATAACAGGGTCTTATATTTGGAATGACTCCCGCTGCGCTTGCAACGGGGGGAGTCGCATATCAAAAATTCACTGTAAGTACGATAACCGTTATACTACACCTATACCTGAGCGTCATTATTATAGTTGTGGCCCATCTCGGTTTGGTTAGGCAAGGGTTGTCCAGCCGGGAGGTGTTTTTTTGAACTCGGAATTTCCTTGGCGGTGGGATATTGTCGGTAACCCTATGCTACGCCGTCTAACGGTGACATGACGACGACGACGATGAGTAAGGCGTGAGGGGCTGACGACATTGCGCTGTGATCACTGAATTAAATATATGCAATGTAAAAAGACCTAACTTCAATCAAATGAAGTCTGAGTGTCTGCGCAACAAGTAGAAACACTAAGAATACTCGCATCTATTTTTGGTTTAATGAACTTATAAGGCACTAGGTAAAATTTTATAAAAAAAAAAAATCGAATAAGATATGTCTACTGCAGCAAACCCGTGATATGTGATATGTTATAAAAAAATATTCAAAAATCAAACGAATTATCCGATGTATGATGAGTGATGACTATAATATAAATTATACCAAAATGAAAATCAAATTGTTAAAAAACAAGATAAAAAAATCTAGAATACACATTAAATACATGATAATATTATGTTCATTGTTATAATAGCGTGTGACAAATAAATGTTGATATACAAAATCAAAGAACAAACAGACGTTTTCTTTATAGCTGTACAAAGACAAGCATAATTTTCTATTTTGTTGCCCGAAACCACCATGTTTTACTTACCCGGTGACATCATTTTATATAAACCATAAATTTAAACTTAACAACAAAGTACGCTCACGACAACTGACATAATTTTGAGCACAATTTTCCGGACACTGAGTGCAGTGCCCAATTGCATACTTTGTCCTTATAGTAATATGGAATACGCCGACCGTTTTGCGGTTTGACACCACTGTTTTCAGTTCAAACGAATGCCCGCGGAGAGTTAATGATTGGTATAAAATACATGCGGCAGGCGACAGTTATGTCCCTTTGGTGAGAGGCGGTCATAAAATAATGATCTAAAGTCAATGGTCGAACGTGGTAGTTGTTAGTCATCAGGTGGTGTTTGGAAAGATAAAAATTGAAGATTTTTTTTTCGATTCTTTGTTTATAATATTATACTTTAATAATAGTTAATAATATATTTCAAAAAAAAAAAAATTTAATATTATATTAGTCAATATAATTTTTAAATACGATCACGACGAGTATGAGTAATTACTTTAATCATAATAATAGTAATAGTCTTATAAAAGTCAGCCTCCAACGAATTGTATAATAATTTCGTGTCATTATACTTATTATTTTTATACAAATTTTTAAAGAATAAGGCAGACTAACGACCTGCATATCCAAAAGTTAAACCGTTTTATTTAGTTAGCACAAAATATATACTTGACACATATTAATGCTTTGGTACGTGATTACTAAAAGTGTGCACTAAGAAAATTATTTGTTTTATAACGATGGACATGGAAAAAAAATGCAGTATCGCGTTAAATTATCAGTCGTAATTATTTTTATTGTATACGCAAATAGTCAGCCTCCGTGACGTGAATTTTAATGGCTACGAAAAAGCAGAGTTGCTAGCTCGCACACAATAATTGAGAATTTGTCATATTATACGAGTGGATATTATTATTATTATTATTATTATTGAATTTTATTTCAAATGTAGAGGAGGAAATCAGATCTTCTATTCAAGTAGTATTATAAATATGCGCATATTATAAGTAGTATTATAAGTAGGTATAGTATATAATAAGTGTGTTAATGATAGCAGCGTTTGTGGAAAATGAGTACATCATCGTACATACTATAAGTGCTGGAGAGAGAAAAGTTCTTTTACTGCTGCACAGTTAGTAATCCTATTCATTATTATTACCACAAATTAATGCTGTATTTTGTTAAATATTTATTTTTTTCTCCTGTACATACTTTTCCATCGATATCTGTAATTACCACGTTTAAATTGTGTTACAACATTTCAGTAATGTGGAACGATAATTATTATTGGACTAAATAATATAATTATATATATATTAAAATATTTTAAAATTTCTAAAGGTCGTAATAATTTTACATTTTATATTTTAATCATATTTTAAATGCGTATCTCAATGACATATTTTTTGACTCAATCTTATATGATAAAAGTATAAAAAATATTATTTATTAATGTATCAATAATTTCTAAACAAAATATAATAAATTAATTTAAAACACCTGCAGGTGAGGATCAAGAAATGTACAAAACCTAACAAGGAGAGCCTCGCTATAACGCCGTTATGTTATTTGGTTTTTACTCTCGACATTTCAATATGTACTATATACAATAACAGAGGTCATGTTTCGAATTGAAAAACAGTCATAATACATACGAGTACTAACATCGGAATAAACTGATGATTAATATTGCATTTGTATTATATCCACAAGTTGTTTAACGAAAATGAAATATAATGTATAATATTATGGCTAACTATAATATCATTTTTATAACTTCAGGCCACCAAGTATTATATCAAGGAATAGACTAAAACTACGATTTAATGTAATCATCTATATTGAACGCGTCTCTCACATGCATCGGCAAACCACCGACAACATGACTACATAGCTAGGTACAATAATATAACAATATTTGGTAGGTATTATGTACCGATCCCGACCAAACAATAACAATCGACGCTTTCAGTTAAAGTCAATATAGTCACACATCAAATTTCAACCGTTGGCACCGAAACGCAATCGAATCACCGCGGAAATCTCGACCCACCTAAAACCTTTCTCCAACAACATTGAAGAGTTTGGGTGGAGGGGTGGATGGTGTGTACATCGTATGCACAACACTACGATCGGGGCAACGATATAAATGTATACATTATGAATGTAATGGCGGTAATATGTACCTGCAGGGCTATTCTCTCTTAAAACCGTCGTACATTCCACGGCCGCAGCCGAGCTAGTTATAGCGCGTATAACGTCTGACCCTCGGACGAAAATTTCAAAATATTATATACCTACATCATAACGTCATGTGTTTTTGGTTTGCATATTTATGCGCGTAGCCGCTGGGTAGGTACACTTTGTACATTATCCTCGAATTAATAACCACGGTACATATAATGTACCGACGACGACGTTCCCAGCTGACCTCGCCCAATCGAGTGGGCTCGGAGTGCCCGCGCAGCCGCCAACTGTAATACCCATCTGTTGTTTCTATTTCGGTGATATATTACACGAGAGCGTGAAGCACTGACAACGCAGTTGTACCTACCTAATTCTAATATAACGCGCAGTAAAGTTGTTCGCATAATAATAATAAGTTTTTCCGTTCGATATTTAATCTCCTCTCGATTTAAGTTTATTACCACAGCATATAATACTCGTACATATAACTATATATATATATATNNAAACATACTCACATAATAATAATAAATAATATATATATATATATATATATACACACATACCGATATATATATATCATTGCTTATCGTGTAATACGTGTCCCGTTGTACCTATACCTAACAACTTCATTAATGAACTATACAGCAGCCGACAGGTGCAATATCGTATAACTACTATAATAATAATACTCTCTCTCTCGTCTTAAACGCAATTAGATCTCAAAATAATAATAACTAAACGTCGGTTAAAATAGGTGGGTATATTATCGTATATCATACTGTTGTGGTATGATCGAATCTGCTGATCCGTATACGCATTTATCGAAATGACGATAATGCGGTCTACGCAATATTTGAGATACAAATAATAATTGACGTTTTAAAATGAAATAAAATTATTATCGGTTTGAAATATAGCGCAGGAATAGCGGAATATTGTTTTAATGAAACGCGAGCGAAATCAAAGAAAATATTATGACCGTATCTATACAATATGCATAAGTACAATTTATACGTGTATGGAATCAATACGATCAATAACATACCGTCATTTTGGAGAAGATGAGGTCGTTTGAGAAAAGGGGACCACATACTAGACTTCTATATAAGTAGAATGTTTAATTTGTTTACACATATTTTACATTATACGGGTTAGTTTTCAAAAAGTTCACATTAATATATTATGTAAAGATTAAAAATTTAATACAGATTGTTGTGTTCTTAAGCAAACCATTTTAGTACTTTAGTATCAAATAAATATGTGACCCACAAACTCATGAATTCTAAAAAAATTTCAATAATTTTAAGATAATTTGAATTAGTTTTTTTTAGGAAAACGATTAAGTAATGGATCAAAAACACTCCCCCTGCGAGTCAGCTGCATTTCTGGTTTCTCGTGGTAGCCTAAAATTCAAACGACGGACACCCGAATGGAATTAACTGAAAACTTGTAAGTTCTCGTAAAACAATTGTTCCAAAGCTCTTTAGTGTAAAATAATAACAATATTATAATATACTGACAAAATTACTTGCAAACCACTTAAACTTTACGATAAATTCGGCAGTTCACTCTCGCTTATAATAATGATGACACACAATAAGTGTGCAGCAAAATCTAAGAACTTTTATAGTCTTTGGAGTACATTTTAACCAATTTATATTGTATGGCAGTTGTAAAAATTGTGTGGTAAAAAATATGATACTGAAAATAGTGTTTTCCTATGTATATTATAAATATAATACACTTTTAATAGTATCTCCAAAAATTCCAGTTATATGTTTTTATGAATACTATAATTTTAACAGATAGTATATTATATTTATAAATTGAAATCTGAATACAATAATATTCGTTATTGTATTATTAACAATAATTATGATTTGAAACATCGTGTTGAAACAACATAATTATATTCACTGTACGATATTCACAGAGGGCAAAGAAGAATATTTCAAATCCCAGATAACATGTATGAAGTAATAGGACCTTATAAGAATACCGAAAAAAAACTGTTAAATAATTGTAATCTAATAATCTAGTAGTCAGTAATGGTACTGAAATAATAAAAAAATATTGTATTATATTATAATGATACTAATAGGAAAAATGTATTCCTGCGTTGTTTTAAAATAATATAAAAAGTTGTAGTTCTGTACCGAATGCGTCTTTTTAATTTATTTTTTGTGATGGCATTGGATGAAAAATGTTCACATGTCGTACAGTATAATTAAATTCGAAGCAAATATGTACATGCAATATAAGTAAACATCATGATTTTTTTTTTTCGATTGCATTTGACAGATTGTACATTAGTTCTACAGACTGCATATTTTAGAAGTATTTAGTTATTTGTTAATTTAGTTTTTGTCAAAAAATAATGTATAATAATAATTCATTTTCAAATATTTCATGTAAAAAATTTATTTCATTTCTATAGAAAATAAAATAAAAATTTATCTAAAGGCTGATACTTGTTACATTTTCTATATTTTTAGTCTATACTAATGTCATTTTTATTCTATTATTTTTATTGCTAGATATGTCTAAGAAATGTGATTGAACCCATCATCATCGTGTATAAGCATGAATGATTAAATGCTCATTTCTCCCGTAAATATACCATCAATAAGAAAATATGACTCTCCGTTGATATCAGATGGACTTATAATAATAATACTATTATAATGGCTCGGTTTTATATCGTATGAGCAATGTCGAAGTCACGTCTGTCTCGTAAGTATAATAATATGCATACACACTGGTCGCTTTAATAAGGTACTTTTGGTATAATATTATGTATTAGGTACAGTACAAAATACACTATTTAGGTCCACACAATTTTAGAGAGGATTTAGTACAACCTACCACAAATCTAATCATAACCATAATTCAGTAGTAATGGTTCATATCGTACTATATTTTCTGTATATTTTAGCCATAAACTATTATAATAAGTAATTTCGTATTTATAGAGTTAAGATATATGATATAATATTGTGATATACACCGTGTTTGCGTCCAATTTGAACCACTAAGATCACTCAGTTAAATTAACACCTCTTTGAATTGTTTAATACTTATTTTGTGACATAATTAAATTATAATATTGTCCTACACGAGCTTGCGGCGCTTCCAATTACATCGTTAAACAACGTCGCACTACACGTGTACAATTTGATTATGATCATGTATATTTCATACGATATGAGCTGTATTATTATAAGATTCGTGTGCACTTCAACAGGTACAATAGCTTGTTATTCAGTCGGTTGGGTATAACAATAATAATTATAGTAAAACTACGGATGAAATCATCATTATGCAGTGGATAAAACTACTTTGAGGGCCCTGACTTAATAATATTAACATTTGATTTTGAACCGAAAATATGTTGTGATTGCGCAGCTGTTAAGTCCATGGCAAAATCAATTTGGTACAAAATAAAAGAATTGAAAATTAAGTACCCAAAACAAAGCGTTCACTTGCTCCTCTTCATAATCGTCATCGCTTCAAGAGTGGGTCAGGTCGGTTCACTATTATACACTGTCGCTTTTCTATCGGAACGTCATTTCTCACGAGGTATTTAAAGGTCATACTGTACGTTGGCAGGGACCCCTAGACGTTCGGATCGAAGTCTTACGAACATACACGAAGAAATGTTGTCGTATATAGACACTCCGATTGAAATCGTTCGATTTCGAAATTATTTTACGACTTCAGTTATAGGCAACATAAAATATTTATTTCCCTCTGACGATATATAGATTACTGTCGTCGACGTGTACCACCGACGCTATTTTAAATTCTACTCACGCGATGATTGTTACACAAACCCGGAGCGAACCGCTAGAGGAAAGCGCGAAAAAACCACCACGCAGGAATGCGACTACGCTTTTAAACGCGTTACCGTGGGAAAAATGTACTTTGAAATAAAATAAAATAATTATTATAATCCATAATTTTTTTAAATATTACGCAGGCATACCGGAATTATTCTAACGAAACACTAAGAAAATCAAAGAAAATATTATGACTCTATCTATATATGCGCAATATGCTGCATAAGTACAAACTATATGTATGTAGAATCGATACGGATAAATATACCGAATCGCGGTTAGTACCTGGTAACTCGAGGATGGGGTGTTCGTTTGAGAAAGAGGGACCGACACATAGAATTTTAGCTTTTATGTGTTATTTTTTTACATACGTTCTCCATTATACGTTGTGGTTCTCAAAAAGTTCATATTATAATATTAAGTAAAGATTTAAAATTTAACACAGATTATACGACAAGGATATAATATACGAAGGGAAGTTTTTGCACATTCACGCCAATTTAAATCGTACGGTTTTGAAACTATTTGACGACTGAAGAAGTAAGTATAGTACCTAGTATATAGTGTGGAACACAAAATATTTACTTCCCCTCAACGATATATAGATTAATGTCGTCGATATGTACCGACGATGCTATTTTAAATTCTACAATCTAGATGGTTGTTACAAGAACTCGGGGCGAACCGCTAGAGGAAAGCTTGGAAAAACCACACTGGAATGCGATGACGCCTCTAAACGAGTTACCGTTGGAAAAACGCACGACGTTCTACGTATCATCGATGGCAGAGAAAACGACGACGGTATGTATACGGTGTGAGCATGATATCGTGTATTTGCGCGCTTCCTGTACAGCGAATACAATATTAACGTGTGCTCGTCGGATATTGTGAATACGATACTATAATAATATACCTACTATGGCGCCCTACCCAGAGACGACAACGATATTTCTTCGACTCTTCGAAGAAACGAACCCGATGAAGAAAATATAACATATACACGTCATAGGTTAGTTAATCACATCGTAATTAAATGAACACAAATAAATCCTTAATGTATCATACTTAAAGTGATATGTAAGTATAGTAGGTATAAACTATAATAAATCATTAAAATGTGTTTCAAAAACTTCAATAATTCTAGTAGCTAAGGCACGTGAGTAAATAAAATAGTTAAAAATATATATTAAATATTATACTTTAGTTAATACAGTGATATTGTAATATGATAATATTCATTTTTGTGTTTAATATAAATTATTAATTAATATTATCGTAATGATAACAATTATTATTAACGTGGATCAGCGTCATTATTAGGCGGCGTGATACATATGATACGATCTATATTTACTGGGTCGATAGCGCAAAAGACTTTATGCCAAGGACATAATATTTTAGTGGCTCGGCGGAATCGTCGCGGCGGAGTAATTGAAAAAGCTTTTCCGCCGTGTATAAAATACATGTATAAGCCAATTACGTCCATCCCAGATCAATACGCCACGTGTGTATAAGCGTGCGTAGTGTGTGTGTGAGAGAGAGGGAGTGTGCGTATACGCGCTTGTGT
>PVMI01014948.1:1795-18995 GCA_008528875.1 Aulacorthum solani
TAATAATGTTTACTGTTTGCATTAAAAATTTAAATAAGTACCTACATTGTGCACAATATAGGTAGGTACCTAAGTCATGAATAAAATCAGCTATGAATTTTTTACAAAATCCATTTTTTTTAGATTTATTATAAAACTAAGCTTTCCTAAGCATTGATTTTTAATTTATTGTACATCGTAGTGTTCCTAATAGAAAGTTTGAATTATTTAACAAAAATAAATAAATTTTGATTCATTTTGCATTTTTATTTATAGATCAATTTTAGGTGAATTCTTCTTTTTTATTGAAAGCTGCGATTTAAAAAAAGAATTTTAAGGTTTTGAATTCACAGCCCTTGTCATGAATCAAGGTGATACCTGATATTCATTAATATCACTTTATCGATATTTCTGACCATTTTAATACATTCCTAACGCCTTGGAGGCTCAGACAGTCAGTTCAATAAACCCCGTAGCAGCTTATGTAACAGCTCTAAATTTTATTCCGAGGTGCGAACGATTAGGTATTGATGGTTTGATTCGAATTTAAAAAAATTGCAAAACAAATAACTCTTACAGCCCTGCAGTATTTACAAAATTTGTTTATAACATAACATGAATAAGTGGTGTAGGTGTACAACAGGTAGGTGGTACTTATCGAATATATACATTACATGCGCATATATTATATTATATATGTACATTATACATAAAAGTATAATAATGTCTTATATTACGATACATTCCATTGGCCATGTTCGTGATGAAGTACTGAAACATATAATATACTATTATAGACACCTACCTGGTATAACAGCGGTGTTATCACGATAATCGTAAAATAATATTATGAGAAGTACGCGCATATTTCACTAACGGCTCTGATTACACAGTTGGCACATTCACGGGCAAATTTACTTATTTTGTGTTGCATAAAGAATTCTTAAATGATTAACCCTGCAGAACGTCGCTGTGTAGGTACTTATATAAATAGCTGGTACTAATAAATAATAACTCGTATACTTAGGTACTCGTTAGACGTTTGCCATATTATAACAAAATTTAAAATTTTCAAACAATTTTTATGGAAAAAATTGTGTTTTAATGTCACATAATATTAAATATAATTTTTGGATGGACGTTTGTATGTTTTCGTATACGATTTCTTAAAATTGAAACCTTCTTCGGGCTATAAAATGCTGCCATATAATATACTATAATTGTACAATTCTACTAATTTCTCTATTTTCTCGAGTGTTCAAAGAATTTTAGAAACCTTCCTAGAAAGAATTTTGTACCTAAGTTAATGATTTGCTTATCTTAATTTCATCATAAAATGTTTTAATTCTTTTATAGGAATTTATCTAATATTATTTCGTTGTTAGTTTATATTGTTACAACAATTTTTAAAGTAGGTATAAGTCTATATAGTCACATTAGATAAATTCAAATCAATACAATTTGATAGAATTTTTAATTTCTAGCACGTATAGAAACATTATATTATATCCAACAAAAACAGTTATATTACATTTTTGTTACATTCTTTGGAATAATAAATGTATATAAGAAATCGATAAAACCCAAACAAATGTAGTCAACGGTCATGGATTTCGAAATCGTGTCAAAAACATGAATCATGATATTAATATAGTTACCTATGTTTTGTTTGACGGTTAAATTCAATATTTAAATTTACTAAAAAAAATAGTTTATGGGACAATATGTGCATTACTTTACGACTCAAATATTTCTAAAACACACAGGTAACACTAGAAGTCTTTATTTTTTTAATTACACACTTTGTTTGTCTATTTATCTAATAACACTACAGTAGGTCATAAGACACAAACTCACGTGTTTCGTAAAGTAAAAAGGAAAAAAATCAACAGTAAATCACGTTCAACAATAACACCATTGTGTTTTCAAACAGAACGTACAAAAGCTTCGAAAAGGGCGTAGTTCATACATATTTGGGCGCACGTGTCTAGAAATGTAATGCCAAGTCGATTTCCGATCGCAATAATGCGTATCGAATACATCTGTACCTATATAGGTTCGGTATGCGTCGACATATTAATCAGTTGTTAACAAAAATGACACAAATCATAATTATGAAAATGAAAATGATAAAATTGTATTAAGAATATAATGAAATAGGAAGGTGTATACTAGATAATAAATGCGTATGGTTTTAGATAGGTATTCGATTAAAATAACAATGAGTTATGCGAACCACCGCTATATACACGTAAGAACTAGACGTTTTTTCTACTTTGACCTTGATGGTATTTAACACTGATAATTATTACAATTAAGAATAATTAGGTACTTATTATTTATTATTTTTACACGGTGCGAAAAGCCGCTATAAGTCCGACATTTCGATAAAAATAATATCTCATCGCGATTTTATATATTTATATGTATTACAATACCTAGCACTCTGGCAGAGTATACGAGGACAAACGTGCATCAAGCATATATATTATACATTATATAGGTATACAAATAATACACCTGAACAAGACTCAACTAAAAACTCAACTCTGTAATAACGATAAGGATCTATCGTTAGATCATTAATGGAGATGTATCATATTATATTATATTTGTTACACTTGAATAGTAATACAACGATTCTTTGTAATGAAACAATATATAATTATATGCATTAAAAAGTCAATGAAGAATACATTTTTTTTGTTTTGTTCGAAGATGGTAAAAAACCGAGTGACCAAGAATAAAAATGCCCCTTCGTCTTCTATGACCTTTTATTGTAATAAAAAATATAAAAAGAATTATTGGGAGGTAGAACCTTGGAAGTAATTACCATGCCACGGTATAATTAAAAAGTAATGATAATTATACTGTTCAAAAAATTGTTAATACATTATTTAATTTTGTAATGAACATTTTTAAAATGTATCATAATATTGTGTTTCATAAGATTGGTATGGTTTTTTTAAGCCATGCAGGTGTTATATCATTTATCGTTGTATGTGATTATGTTCATAATAATTATATTATTTACAAAATACAACGCCTATCGGAAATAATACAAGCGTGTCTTTACTATCTATTTAGAAATTTGTAGGGTATAGTAATTTTCAAGCTTTATAATAATTCAGATGCGTTGAATTTTTATAGTATTCATTTTTTTATATGGGTAGGTACTAAAGGGTGTAGATTACGAATTCATAGATGACCCTATAGTCTATGACGAGTAACACTATAACTATATAAGTATACTTCATGTAATAAATAATTAATTATTACATACAATTGTAAGAATTTTTTCTAATGCCCATATGAATATGGAACTTTAAAATTAACGGCTATTTGATAAATATTTCAAAATATAACACACCTATAATTGTTTGTACTGTTAATAAACGGGTATTTTCAGTCCACCATATTACTCTTCTCGAGTAAAATGTATACAATTTTCAATCCTAATTAGGTAATAGTTAATAATTAATATTTAAAAATTAAAATATGACCTCAACATTTAACTGGAATAAATTCAATTTTTATAAATTATTTGGCCACTAAAACCGAAGTTTAAGTAACCTATATAAATTTTGATCGATTCGCAAAATCACCGCCGAAGGGCCTAGACTATAAAAAAAAAGGTTAGGTTAGGTTACTATAACAAACCAGTTTCATCATAGATACCTACTCCTTGAATATTTTAATATTATTACAATATATTCTGTATTGTATAATAATGTTTACAAAGTCACTAATTCATATTATTGTTATTATTATTATTTGACTTACACGAAACTATCTGAATGTTTGATATATTCCCACCAAAAACATCATCGACGAAGAATATATTATAATTATTATTTAATGTATTCGACGTATCAATTACATTTAGATTATTCAAAACAAAATAATACTACATAATATAGGACGTAGTGATGTACTCTATAGGTACATATTAACCTACTTGGTAATTATAATGGACATTTTATTATTATTCCTATTTGAAAAATAACACTTGCAAGGGAATCAATAAATTTATTTTGTACAATTACAAAATATTTAATGTAGGTACCTAACTATCAAACTATGACTTTTTATATATTTTAATATTTAGTATTTTCAAAAAAATAATTGTTCAATTATTATTATAGACCCTCATTGATTGCCTCAGAAATATTGGGCAGAGATTTTATTTCAATTTTAAATTGTCATATAAAACGATCTCACTATGTATTCACAATCAATACAAGTACTCAGTACTCGTATAATTAAAAAGAAAACCAACCCATTTTTAAAATATTATTTTAAATGGCTAGTTTTAAGCTTCTGTAACATATTTGTAAATACAAACACAATGGTTTATTTCTATCATAATATAATAATTGATAATATACAATCAAAAGTAGTGTAGAAGCCTATAGATCGATCTATTAAAGTGGAAATAATTATGCCATCTACAGGTGTATATAAATTATGGTATTTAGTATTTACTCATTACAACTGTTATGGAACGATATTACAATAGTAATATTGTCAAACTGCGTCCCAAATGTAAAATTGTATTGTAACAGGAAAAAAAATCGGTTTTAATACACTATAATACTTTCTACTCACTTGCAAAGTATACTGCCAAAACATCCAAAACTACTTCCGTTGGCTACGAGACGCGAGTACGAAACGGTCATAATTTCAAAGCGCGTAAATCCTCACGTAGATCGCTTATTCGTCAAACACCACGGACACTCATCGTCACATATTATTAGGTACTATTATTATTGTTATTGTAATCACATATCATTTAATTATTGTGTGATGGATCGCACTATGCCGTTCTGAGACAACTCAAATAATGTGAGTACAGATTACCAGAGGAATATCACAAAAAACGTTGAAGATCAATGAACGGGTTTTTTTTGTTGGTTTTATTGACGATAAAAAAAATATACTCTTATATTATTATTTAACAACACTTAGAAGACTTATCCGTGAAATAACGACAAACTCGACGGAGATAAAATTAATACAACATGAATACGAGTTGATATGTTATTAATATTATTATTATTTCTATTACACATACGCGCTCGCTCGAACTCGGAAATCTGTCGTTGGACTTGCCGTCCGTACGGTTCTGCCACTTCTGTCGGTATCGTTCTGGGAGTTGCGACCGCCAGACCGTCACCGGACTACGTATGCGTTATTTTCACTGCTCTCCCACCATCTTTCCGATCGTTTTATGTATCGAAAACCTGCATGGTGTACCGGTGTGGTGTATAAGGTATATTGTGGGTACAGGTAGTATGGGTAAGGCAAACGCTACCATTATTATTATCATCATCATCATCACGATGCAGTCTAGGTACCATATTATATATATATATATGTGTTTAATGTTTATAACTGGCGTACAATTTTATATAATGTATACATTATTATAATATAATAATACGCGAATGTAAGTTTAATATGTAATAACAAGCGCATGCGTAGGTATGATATATTGAAAAAGATTAAAGTGTCTCCTCGATGGTGCTTATTGCTTATAAATATTATGCTTCTTATTACATTTTTATTTATTTAAATTTTTTTTCTATTACTTTGCCTTATGTGTCTTCCGGACGATTAAACAAATTACAATAATATAATATTTATAGGGCCTACGACGACATCGGACGATTTAACAATGCTAAAACACGAAAGTACATAGGTATAACGACCCAAATGCAACAGCCATATAATCTAATATAATAATATTATATTCACGGCTACGTTCTTCGACGTTTTCTTTTTACCCCATACAGCAGGCCCTAAACCTAGCTATAATACATAAATATATTGTTATTACCGCGTATAATGTATAATAGTATAAATAAGCCTATACAACGACGACGCAAGTCCGTTTGCCGAAGCTAATATAATATAATATGTATATAGGAACTTCGTAGTTGGCTATACGACTGCGATGGCATGTAACGATATCAATATAATATTTATATAGGTAGGTAGGTAGGTAGGTGATATGTAAAGTGTATGCGAATTGCGTACGTCTATCCGAATAACAGGAGTTCGCTTTTTCTCAGTCTATATTCAGTCGGTGTTAACATTCCTCTGAAACACATACCGATAACAAAGTTTATTAAACGCTATCGTGGAAATGCTATGATGTATAATATGGAGGTAGGTATATAGGTAAAATAAGCAAGCAGGCCTATAATTGGCACTCCCTCCTAATATATACTATAACTATGACCTGTGGTTAACTTCACATTAAAAAATTCTAAAAAAAAAACACGGTCATTATATATATTAAGAAACATTACAATATTAACTCTGCAATGGGTATGTAAGCAAACATTTTCTGCCATGCGAAGATTGAACAAAGCCATAAATGAATTTGCAATGGCTGACAGGAGAATCAATTTAACATAGTTTAGTGTTAATTAATATCATAAAATAATATTTAAATTAATTTTCTAGAAAAGTTATTGTTAAGTTGTTATAGTATTCCGTTAAACAAGGCTTAAGTGGACTGTTGGTTTATAATTTTTTATGCGATATTATGTGCACTTATTGTGGTATAGGCTGCCCGGTAGATACATATAATAGGCACAACTAAGCAACATTTTTAGGGTAATTCATTGGGTGGAATATAAGGAAGATTTCCGCTCTATTTAGATAACCAACTCAATAAACATCAAAATTAATAATATAATATACCTTGTCGCAACGATATTAGAGGTACTCGTATTTATTGAAAAATATTAACATTTATTATTTTTTCTATTGCTTAAGCAAACCTATTAAGAATGCTTTGATCATAAATAGTATTGGCAAGATGTCTTTCTATGCATACAATATATAAAATACAAATTTGAAAACCAATTTTGTTGCGTACCTACTATTGTTTGAATCCGATATTTAATTCTTTGCATGACCGAAAAGATTTTTCACAAGTAGCAAATGGATGCTATAGGCATAATATATTATAGTGATGAAAACTGCTTAAATCAATAGACAATTTGTATAAATCGTGATGACTTTAATGACGTTTTTAATTATTCTAAGTTATGGCCGGCGTGCTTAACATTTTTTTCACGCGTTCTCTCTCCTATATATTTTTATGGATTGATTAAAAACACGATACCGAAAGTTTGGGAACACTAAATTTTAAAATGGGAGTACTAAATGTTAAGCTCTCCCTAACCCCACCTCTCACCCACACCCTATAGATGAGCCAATACCGAGTGTACCAGTACACTGTACCTATGCTTCAGAGTATAGATCGTATTCAACAGCACAGCAACAAGTGATATTCTATATTGTACTATATATATTATAATATACTTTCGAATAATATTCGGCACAAACCGAACCTCAATACGGTATCAAAAGTGACGGACACTCCTTTGGCCGTCATTTTCTTGAAAAGAGCCCAACATTCTTTCTCTTTGTCGGACTTGAGCATCGGTTGGCCGTCGAGTACGTCGCAGCGGACGTCGATCTGTGCAATTTCTTTGTCCCGCAGCGTTTCGTTGTCGTCGTCTTCGCCGTCGCCGTGTTTGGAAATTACTACTTCTTTTACGACCGGCCCGTCGTCTTCATCATCATCCCTGAAATTAAACGATAACCTCGTACTCTAATATTACTACTTCAAACAATCAATATTGCAGACGCAAACGAGACGTACACGACATGATCGATTTTCATCTTTTGTCTGTTACTTTGGAATAGCACTTTGTATAGTGATGATATGAAAGCTATATAATGTTAAATAACAATAATATATAGCCTATAACGATGGAGTATAACCGAAACACTACCAACATTTTGATGAGGTGATTTCGACAAGGTAAGATATTCGCGTGATAGACATTTTATATAGTTGTATGTAATTTTGCCGTCACATTCGGCATATTTTTTTCTCATTTATATGTTATTATAGGTACATCGATAGTAGGTGCATATATACTAGGTATATAGTTTGTCGTGTTTACACGCAGTAAAATTATTTCGGAAACTTGGATAATTTTCAATAAATTGAAATGATGGATGTATGGCATGCCGACCATACAATATGTAAGGTTTCATAATGTAGGTCATGTCGTTAAAGAAATGTATGCGATTTTAACTATTACAAAATAAAGATATCTTCATAGTCAATGTGTTATACTCGATATAATAGCTGCATATCATCTATACAATTCTAAAACGTGTAGTACCTATAATGTTATTAAAAGCTAAACATGCACGTTATGACATTAAGCACAAATATTATATATTGTCTTATGATGTATGTATATTGTATATATTTATACATTATATTTATTTATCATGCAAAATTATTTTCTGCAAATACAATTTGCATTATAAGCTATAACATTATCCAATTATTTTTTATGTCTTTGAACTCAACATTTTATATATTAGGCACTAAAGCTATTAGCAAACAAGAAATGATTATTGATGTGAAGAAATAATATTACGCTGAATGCAATATTGTCTATTGAATATCATACAAGCCAAATATTTATTATTGAAATGTTAAAAAAGTTGAACGCCTTGTAAAATATAATACACAACTCTATGTTGTATATTTAGTTGTCTACAGAATAGGCGAAACGTTTTTCAATATTATATTGCAATGTTAGTTAGGCAGGTTAGTTCAGACATTTTTAAATCAATCTACAATTTCCTCTTTTGTTTTTAAATTTAAATTAATAAATCAAATGTTTCATTGAAATAATATTCATATATATTTATGATTCAACTCAAATTTTAAACACCTACATTACATTTTATAGAATACAAATAACTATTTACACTAAGTAAAATCCATACGAATAAAAATATTTTACTATACCTTGTTATCTCTACTGTTCTGGATTTAATCAATGATTTTCCAACACGGTTATTGAGAAGTTTTGGTTTTCCAATCGACGTCATTGCGCTATCAAATGATTTTTGATGATAACGCAAGCTGTTATTAAACTGAGGAAAAGTAACTATAAAATAATAAATTATCATTATTAAAAATCAAAAAATGATTGTTTCCTATTAACGAATTTCTGTTAAATTCGTTTAACTACTATTTACAATGGTGTTTATTAGTAAAGCTAATTCAACTAATTTCATTAAATTCATGTAAAAATAATTCTTTTAAAACTATTAAGTGGCTTAAAAAGTTTTAACATAACGTGTAAACATGAGCACAAAAACTTTATTTTTATTTTGCAGTTGATAACGTCTTTAACAACAAGTAGATATTACAAAGTTCAACAAATTATACTTAAATACAAAGTCATTCAAACTCGTATCAATAATAATTCGCACTTGGAAAATGGTCTACTTGGAATAACTTTGGACAGTAAACTAAGAATAGTATACTGGGAAATTGGAAAGAATTATTTTAAGCCAAATAATTGAACAATTTTAGTAAAAATAAAAATATTCAATTCCAGTAAATTTGACTAAAATGGCTATTTCAGTTAAAATAATTAGATCTTATTAGTTTTTCATTAATATATATATTATTTTATACATTACATGTAACTCGTGTAACTTCCTAGAAAAGTATACCTATTTTTACTATATTAATGCACGCCTATTATTATTATTATTATTATTATTATTATTATTATTATGGTACTTATAATATAAACCCACTCTCAAAAACTGATTTTCTAAATAAATGTTCTTAATTTTATTGTTTAAATATTATATTTATTATCAGAAAGTGCATCATAAAAAAAATATGAATTTTTATTACATTATTATTTGTAGTATATGATTTAATAACTCTTTGTATTCGAACAGAGAAATCAGCCATAATATCGCACTTTTTTAGACCTGTAAACTATATTTGTATACTGTTTTGAAAATTTGCCAATTTAACATAACTCGATGATAACCGAATGATATTTTCGTTAGTTATTCATTTTATTAGTTGAGTTGTTGAGTAAGTAATTAAAACAATAATTTACCGGTTTTTGTGGATACATCATCGGGTGTTGGTGACTCCTCTACATCACTTCCAACGGGACTTAAAAGTGACATCATCGTTACCACTTCTACATTTTGATTTTTTCTGCCAAACTTTTGACCATTTGGCATTCGACCATCCACATCAATGCTTTTATGGAAAGCTTTACTCCTACAAGATTTCAGTTTCCTGGTCGGGAATCTATGAACATCTTGAGATTTTCTTCGTGAACTTCCCGAATAAAGTCCTTGTGTAGGGTTCACACTTTGTTGCCTCGACGAAGGTGCCGACATTGCTCTGGCCAAAGTTTGTCTTTCGTTCTGTTGTTGTTTTGCAGTCTTGTAAAACCTAACTCTTCTCGCGGCAGCCGAAAGAGGTTTTTCCTCCTCGCCTGAGTCTTCTGGTGAATTTTCACCTTCTCCTGCATGGTTCTGGAGTTGTACTTCCAACGCTGTTCGGCTAGGATCCTTTTCCTCTTCTTGAATTGAAGACTCCTGTACATGATCTATAGATTCCATCAAAGGGTCTTCGATAACATTTCTAGCCAAATAAATATTAATACATGATTTTGACTGTTCCCGATCGATCCACGCCTGTTTTATTCTTTGTGCAAACTGTTCTTTAGATTCATGTAAAACTTCCGGTTTTAAACATACTTTAGTCGGGTTCGCTGTGGGTCTAGATTTTTTTTCATTTTTTAGAAGCCTATTAATAGAGCGGGAAATTACTTCTGTACTGCAATTATTATCTGTTTCGGTTTTATTAAAATTAGAATCTTTTTGCAGCCATGCTTTTTTTGACAATAATTTTTTATCATCTTGACTGTCTGCGCGAATGTTTGACAAAGTTTTGGACTTTTGACTATCTGTACAGTATTTATTAAGTACGTCTTTAGACATCCCAAACAGTTTTAAATTTACCTAAAATACGTAATGTACATTTTATTAGCTATAACATAATATATTAAAACACATGAATGCCTAAATAACCGATAAAGCCTGAGAACACTACACAAAATATGTAAACATAAATTTACATTTTTTGTTACAATTGTATCATGCTGTAATTTCAATTAAAAACTCGATCGAAATACATTTGAGTAAATAAATAAAAATAAGGATAGGATTATTAAAAAATAACAATAACATAAATTAAAAATTAAGAGGTTAATTAAAAAATTTTAGTCTAAAATGTTGTCTCCAACAATTAATTCAATTTGAAGTCCACCGATACTACCTAAATAATAATTTGTCCGTTTTGTGTAATTATAAATAAAAAAAAATGTTTGTTTTATATTTTTATTCGTGACATTTATAACACATTATTAATAACTAAATTAAAAATTAAAATATTGCCTAACATCAAAATATATTTATTATAAGATTATAATAATAATATAATATGAACTTAATATTCAATATTGTTCTATATGTATACATATAGGTACGCAAATTGTATTATTTTAAAAATATGTTACATGATTTAAATACAATTTGAACATAAATTAAAAAAGTTATAGCCTAGTAACTGAATCTTACTATATAATAAACAATATAGGTATACATATTATATATTATTTTATTTTATTATCATAAACACCTGCAGAACTACGCACAATTTATTACAAAAATGATATGACGTACGACAAGTGATACGGCGAAAATATTGTAATGTATTATAATATTAATTTAGAGTATGGTTAATTTAAGTTATTTAGTCTACTTAATATTTATTTATTTTAGTACTTACATATTTTAAGAATGAAGATTTGAACGCATACATTCGACTCCGACAGTGACACAAACACTTCTAAGCGTATTTGATTTGTCTTTTACATGAACTTCTCATAATTTATTGATCTTGAGAAAATATTGTTTTCACCGTATTTTCATGCGTTTTTGCCGGTATAATGACTTTGTTTATAATGCATCACCAAGACGACAAACCATCGACCAACTATATTTAGTCGCTTAAATGTTTATGCATACTTTTTTTACTCTTCTTAACACATTTGAAGTGTCGTTATAATTAATTGTTTTTAGAATATACATTTAATACGTAATTTCAACGTTTGTCTAAAGTTAATGAACTTTCAACACTTTATAGTAAATAATTTATTTTTAAAACTTTGTAGTATTTTAATCGTCTTTAATGAACTTACTTTTACTTTGATCATTGATTATAAATTATAATTAATAAACTAGTTGCTTGTGTACTTATCAAATTGGTTTCTGACTTCAGTACACACCTACAAGCAATTATTAATAAATTTAATAATTTTTAATTTAAATGAATCTACAGACGGTAGACGCCAGACACTTAATCATACACCAATTATAAATAATACAAATTATTCTTAATACTTACCTTATTATTAGAAAATTAAGTTAATACATTTCAATTTAAAGAATTCTAAGTTTTATTAAAGCTATATGTCTTAGAATATTAAAGTTTTAGAAAACTGTGAGCACTGAACAGGTGTAAGGCTGTAAACAACAAATCACCATTCCGATATTAATAATTTATCTGTGAATACTTAATACTACAAATTTTTAAGAAAAAATGTTGAACAAAATTATGACTATCTAATAATTTTCATATCAATTGAAAACTGTAATAATTATTTAAAAAAATTTTAGATGGAACTAAAAAATGATGTCCTTAAACTGTTTAATTTATACAGAAAAAAATTGAATATTTTTAACGCAAATAATAATTTGGAAAAAATAACAGATTTTAAACAAATAACGATCAAAGCCATGAATACATTTTTTCCATTTTTAATTCTCTAAACGTTTTTTTTTTAAATTAACAACGGTCAATGTATTGAAATCCTATAATATAAATATTATTGTATGAGCATATCGTGTTGGTTTTGATTGTACAATAAACCAAAGTTTATACTCCTAAGTCCTGGAGAAAGTGAAGGAAAGCATGTGGAATCTATTTTTAAATCTAAATTTAATGATAATGCCAATATTAATCTAGTAACATAATATTTTGAAGAAAACTTCGTAGTTGGGAAAATTGGAATGAGGTTTACAATAAAAAAAGTAACGTGTAATAAGTCACCGTGTTTCCCAATAGAAATTCGGTCAGTATACTGGTAGTATAATAATTCTAATATACTATACTCAGTAGGTATATGGTCGAACTGTCAAAAAAAAAAAAATACCAAAAACTAGATACCAAGGCTCCGGCGTATTTACAAAGTTAGGGAGAACACGGCAACCAGGCCGAAAAATCCGATAGTCTATTTCGACCCTAAATAGTGATTGTAGGAAGTAGGAACTAATAATAATTAATTGTAAGAAGACGACTATGTATGGCGTACAAATTACTATACTTTCATAAATAGATTATAAAGCTACGAATGATAGTGGCTGTCTTAGAAATAATATTCTTAGAATAGCTGTGCTGTAATTTCTTCTGCGTACAAAGTTGTGATAGTTCATTTGTATAGTTACCCGTTTGAAAAACCAATTTCGTTTATAATTAGATAATATACAAATTAATAAACGCCACCGCTGTACATTTTTTTCTTATTTCAAATCAAATAATTTTCAACATAAATATTATTTAAATAAAAAAAAAAAATTTTCAGTATTTTTTTTAATGTACTTACCTAATGATAAAGGTCCTGTGGCCCCGACTTGAACATACTTAGGGAGCCAGGCCTAAAGACGCCACTGCCAATATATGAATATATTTATAATTATTTATATTCTTACTAGCTGATCCAGCCACCCGTTGCTGTGGCCCAGTAATTATAATACATTGAATCAATTTTTTACTTATTCTTTGGTACAAACAAATTAATATTTTCTAAAAAAATTTAAAATAGATTCATTCATATGAGATTGAAAATAAAATGTTTCGCCAAAATTGAAAAGTAATAGGTAAAGTATCTAAATATTGAAATTTAGCACAAACCAGATTCCGACGCTATCAGTGGAATACGTGGCAATATAACGATATCTCCTTTAAATTTTCCGGACAAAATTGTTGTTTCGAGAATATTTTCGGTCATTTTTTTTATGACTAAACGTGTACCGTTACATAATTGAGGTGGGTTTAAGTTACATAGAAGAATAATTGGTGAACCAATTTTCAATTGAAGATTGTGTGGTGGCATTTCTGGCAAATCCAGAGAATTCAAAAATTCAGTTGGAAAGTTTATGGTTTCGTTTTCATCAATAACTGTGTCGATTGATTTAAAAGACATCAAATCACCGGGCAAAATCTGTTGTATATGAAGGTTAATTTCGTTCACATCAACGTTTCTTGCTGCCAAAATAGCACGATTACAGAGCCAATTGTGATCTAAATAATAATTCAATATATCCGGAAAGACACTCTCAATTAGTTCATTTCTCGTTTCAACAACAGTGCAGAAAATATCTGGTAATTTTATGTATTGTGTATTTTGATGCAACTCAATTTCACCATTTCCAATATCCAGCAATTGTTTAGAAAATACTTGTGCCATTGGATCATTTTGCAATTGTACTCGCATATTCATAGTCAGTCAAAGTGTCTCAACACTTGTCCTAAAAACGATTGTTTTAAGCGTGCGTTGATCTCATCGGCAAAAGTATAGAGTGAGGAATAACTGGTTAAGTCTGTCGGAAATCACCGTACAGTAGTAAAACAGTACCACCGAAAAGTTTATTGTTGCCTTTCCAATCTTGCATAGTTTTATGAAATGCTTCAAGTGAATGTTTATGAGTCGTAGTACACTCATCCCAAATTATTATTGCACTTTTATGCTACACTGTAGCCATTCCGCTTTTTTTTTAATGTTACACATTACGTTTGGTTTGTTATGAATATCTAATGGCAACTTCAATGCTGAATGTGCTGTTCGTTCACCATCTAACAAAGTTGCAGCAATGCCTGACGATGCGATTGCCAAAGCAATTTTCTGTTAGGAATGTGTCTTTGCAAGAATTAATGATATTAAGAATGTCTTACCTGTTCCACCTGGTGCGTCTAAGGAAAAAAACCCACCTTGGTCAGCATCAACGGTCAGCATTATCTGATTATAAATATTTTTTTGTTCGGCTGCCGCGCGGCGCGACCGTTCCAGAATATTCTCGGCGCTCGCCACATATTATTAATAATAAATATTGAAAAAAAACTATTCTATCTGTTAAGTTGGACCATATTATAAATATTTACCAAATTTTATCAAAATCCGTTCAGTAGTTTCGGAGTTTATCGCGAACATACATCGTGACACGAAATTTTTATATATATATATATAGATAGATAGATTATTCTTGGTATAGGTAATATTAAAAATCACAAGAATTCCTTCATTTTTATCTTTGATAAATAAACAATTTTTAATTTTAATTCTGTAAAATTATAAGTAGATAAATAATTATTCTTATAATTACCAGCTGAAACAGTCAGTTAGTCGATTCTCACCGACTGATGGTATTTGAATTATATGTTTATTAGAATCAGGATTCTCTGTTTTCAGTCTTTTAAAAGAAAAAAAAGTGGGTAAGTTAATGTTGCTCTGTTGTGCAGTAGGTTACAAGTGGGTTACTGTAGTGGTGATATTAATTTTTTTTATTGATCTCTATAAATAACATGGCAGCAAAGGCCATTAGTTAATTTCTTAAATGCTAATTACAGTTTTTACAATTTTTATGAAGTTAACATTATGTTTACATTATCTTAACAGTTACAATTACAATTATATTTTTTCTATAAAGTTGGTTAGTTTTGAGAAGATTATAATTTTCATATTTTGATTGGGGTTTGGTCCCAGAATTTCATCGAGTGTTTCCGTTAAGTTGAGATTTGTACGCTCTTGTTGGTGCATGCGACATTCTGTAACGATGCCTTTCAGTTTGACTATTCAATTATATAAAATCATCGTATACGAAAAACGATTCTGAGCGAAGATGGTCTATCAGCTTATAATATTACTTAGTAATTCTTAGTAATTTACTAATTTAGTATATTTGATAATATTAATGTGATTAAGGTAATAAATTTTACTATTCAGCATTAGTACTACAGTAGGTTAATTTCATTTTTGTCTAAAAAAATACATTTGAAAAGTCATTGTGTGCATAAAATATAATGATATAAACTAAATTTCAAATATTTGTAGTAATTCGTTTTTGAATTACAAAAAATAAGAGAATCGCTTTATGAGGTATGGAGTGAATATCTAATGTTGAAACATATTTTCAACTTCTCCAGTAGAATTTTTTTTCTTGATAAAGTAAGACAAACTTATAAGGAATCTTGTATTAAATTTTAAAATCTTAGATATAAAAAGAAAATATTTAATGAATATCTAGCTCAAAATAATTTACAAATTTTCGTTTTTTTTTTAAGAATTTCGTCAAAATTCTAAATTCAAATACTCATAAAAAATATTACGGATTTAGTGATTTACACCCAATTTTTTTTAAAATTATCTTTAACAACTTACGAGGAACCTTGTATTATATTTTAAGTTTTTTAAATGTTTTTACCGAACTGGTGTATAGAAAACGAGGATATAAACATTCAGTGAACATTTCATGAATTTATAATATTTTTTTTTAAAGTTACATCAAACACCAAAATCGATTTTGTCAAAAACCGAGTTTTCGTAAAAATGCCAGTCTTACCTTTATTTTTTGTTTGTTTTTTCCTGCCGCTTTTGAAAATTGTTGAGAATTTTTTGCTCTTGCCCTCCCAATGTACCAACTAGATTCACTTTCCTACCAAAAAAAATGCTGTCGAAAAAATCGAAGCACTTTTACTGTTCTAAAACGTAATGACAGACACAAATAAAATAACCTACAGCATTTTAAAATCAATACACTCATCGCTCCCCTCAGAATCTAAAATGATTTAATAATGCTATAACGATCACTTTTAGATTCTCTGTCTGTTTTAGTCACTTTTGTCGAAAATAAAAGTTCACACTTGGCTAAATGGCGATTCCAATGTACTTTTTAAAAATTATTTCTTAAATTATTACAAATGTTAAATTTTTTGCAATCACTAGACATATTTGAATAATTTATTTGGGCATTTATCTCAAGTCTAACCCATGAAGGCTGAAGAGTACAACAATAATCGTGCCAATTGCGGTTATAACCATTTGCCTGTTAATTAAAGTTAATAGGTTATAGGTCTGTGGTTATAAAAAATAGGTTAGGCGTATGCACGGACTAAGATAACTATTAATTATCTTAGTCCGAATTTCGATATTACCTATCGAAATTTAAAATA
>PVMI01014949.1:0-14110 GCA_008528875.1 Aulacorthum solani
GTACAATTTAGAATTCAGTTTAAGCTGAAGTTACGTTACACAGGAAAGTGCCTAGGAGCCAAGACATGGGAGGTCAACGCGGGCTGCATCCCTTTTGCTGAAATTATATTAATGCATAATATTAATGTAATTACGTATCTTTATGATTATTTCAAAAACGATAATGCTGATTGATTGTATGTAATGATTTTGTATATAGATATAAGGTAAATAGTAGCATATCGTATTAAAATATATAAATGTATATACTATTATACGATGATCGATTGACTGTGGTGATCGCAGTCTATTGATAAATAAATACCAGAAATGTAATCCTATGTTTGACGATTACCAGTACTTATCAAATCAAAAGTCATATCACCCATCGTTTACATGAAACTATTGCATTAATAACATAACACTCACATTCATCTTAGAGTCATATGGTTTATAATAAGTAAATTGTAACCATCGGATTATAAAACACAAATACATATTGAATTAAAAGAAAATAAAAGTAGCTACCAAGAGTACCATCTAGGTACCTATATTATTAAAATAAAAACATTATGTTTTCTGGTCCCTAAGCCTCCAGACCCGAGGTTGACTTTACCCCCCGATTTCTCTTATATATGTATAATTATTACGCCACTAATAAAACTCCTGGTAAAGGAAATTGACATTAAGCACACACATGCATTTAAATAGGGTTTCCCTTTTGAAAGGAAATGTCTTATGTTCCATGTTTGCAATTTACTTAGTAATGAAGTTATAATAACTATCATAAAATATATTAAGTATTACTTGATATTACATTAATTAATTTGTTTGATCTTATATTATTTTCATACAACTGTATACTTCTTAGTATTAGTTAAAACATACATTTGTTCCGATAAATAAGGAATTTTTTTATAGACAATGTCGTATTAGTATGATTACAATACAATAGAGTATTTTTTTTATTTGATAGTTATAAAGTAAATTTAATAATAAATACATCATAAGCAAATTGTATTGTGTAATTTAAAATGTAATATAATTTACGATTGTAAATAATTAGTTTAAAATATTAATTTCAGAAACCTGACTTAAGTTGGAATTATATTTCGAATAATAATGATATTATGCCCGATAGAGAAGGAAATCGAGGGTATAGATCTCATGGAACTAGATGTGCTGGGGAAATAATTATGCAGCCAAATAATGACATATGTGGCGTAGGAACAGCTTATGATGCTAATCTTGGAGGTAAATAGAATATTTTTACGACTTTATGAAATTTGAAACAGTTTGTTCAACTTAAACTTCAATATTATCAAATAATAATTTATTTTGTTTTAGGGATTAAGTTTTTAGACAGTGGATCGACAGACACCAGAGAAGGAAAAGTATTAAAATATGCTCTTAAGTATGTGGACATTTATAGTAATTCATGGGGTCCTGCGGATACTGGAACGTTTATGGAACATTTGACAGATTTTGTGAAAAGGTCACTTTTGAAAGGCATACATCAAGTAAAGTACCTAAAAGACAAAGCTCCGTCTTATATACATAAATATACATATATTTTTTTTCTATTGCACAGATACATTTCACTTTTATTATTTCAATATTGTATACATATAACAGAGAATAAGTTATTAATTACTAATACTACCTAATTTCTATTAGTAACATTTTTATCATCTTTATAATATTAATGATTAGTAATTTAGTTTGATATTATGCGTATCATTAGATAATATACTTAAAATATCAATGACGTTAAAAATAAACAAGTAGGGGTTAAAATTGTTATTCATACAAAACTCAACCGACACAATATGATTGTAGGGTCGGAACGGAAAAGGAGCTATTTATGTGTTTGCTGCTGGTAATGGAAAAACAGAAGGCGACAACTGTGCTTGCGATGGTTATGTAAATTCTATATATACTATAGTCGTTGCTAGTTGCGATGATAGTGGTCACGTAGCACACTATTCAGAAAGATGTGCTTCGATCATGGCTACTGCATATAGCGGTTCTGGACAAGAAAAGAATGTGGCAAGTATACAAGCATCTCAATATATTGGGTCTCGAGTCTTCGCTAACCTGCCCGGTATCTATAATAGGGTGTTATAAATTCTGGCGTTGAATTGGATTGTGGCAATCATACAACTAAAATTAACTTGGACGATAACACCATCTGTTTTAGATTCAGCAAATTTATCAGAAAAGATTTTATTATTTATTACTCTTTTTAAAAATAAATATATCCAACGAACACTTGAGAATTAAGAAATGCTGTTATTGATTATTATCGAATCCTTTTCAGTACCATTAATAATGTTGTGCTTTACGATACAATATTGCAGTACCTACCTATAGTACCTATGAAATATTAAAATATACTGCAGTTCGTATTTTCTTTGAAATACATTTAATATTCATACGCACGGACACAGCCATCAATTTTATATCATTTTTATTTCTATACGATTTCTATAAATATGTGCTTCGAGTTCTATACTATATTTAATTTGTTTTTTTTTTGCCTTGTGTATTCTTCTATACAGCTCTTAGATATGATAAACTCAATTGAGTCATTCGATTATTCGAGTAACGTTCCTTTTTTTATCCTATAGTAGAGAAATAAATAATCATTTATTACTTTTATATATATACCTAGTTTAAAGATTTCTTAATTTGTAAGTGTATATATATATATATTTGAGACAACTATACAATTACGAGTATCTAGTTAGTGTTATATTTGGAAAATAATCGGATAATAGGTTAAATATATTCAAATGAATATATATTTAACGAGGTTTTCTCAAGTAAAAATTGAATATTTTTATTTTTATTTAGTTGACTACCGATGTAAATGGAAAATGCACTGACAAACATACAGGGACGTCTGCAGCTGCTCCACTGGTGTCTGGTATTATCGCGTTAGCTCTATCGGCAAAGTAATATTGAAAAGCTCAATAACTCAAACTATTCTACTATTAATTAACTATAATTTTTAATTATTTCAAGTCCGGAATTGACATGGAGGGACGTACAACATCTAATAGCTTGGACATCTCAAGTGGCACCATTAAGTGATAACTACGGATGGAACAAGAATAAAGCTGGGTTTTTTTATTCCGTTGACTTTGGGTTTGGGCTAGTGAATGCTTATAGGCTAGTCCAAGCAGCTATGAAATGGGAAAACGTGCCTGAAATGTCATCGTGTGGTATACGCATGCCTAAGGTTAAGTAAGTATCGCACACAATAAATATAAAATCATAACGCATTTAATAATTATATGATTTTTAATAAAAATGAAATTTACAATATTGTACCTCTAAAGTTATGATCATATAAAATTCATTAAATATAATTCGTCATTCATTTATTTATGTTTTAATAATAAATTGTATTTGTTTAGAAGTTTTCCTGTATCAAGAAATCGTGCCGCCCGTATTACCGTGCTCTCGAATGGCTGTGAAGGATTGGCTGGAGAAATAAAATACATGGAACATGTACAATTAATATTGACAATGTCTTATCCAAAAAGAGGAGATATTCAAATATCAATGAAATCACCTTTAGGTAGTATATTTTTTATAAGTTATAAAATATGTACTATGTTTAACTGTATAGGTATTTGATTTGTGAGTTTTTCCCATAAATATAGGTATAATGTGAGGCTATATCACCTAAAATAATTTATTAATTTAATAATTATATTGTTTTAATTAGAGAAATAATTTTATTTAAATTTTGTTTGAGTAACAAATCATTTTGTTAATGTAATAAATAATTTGTACGTTTAAAAACATTTTGAATATAACAAATCATTTGATTAAAGTAAGACATTTATTGGCTCTATGTTGACAAAATATTTATTAATTCAACTTCAATATTTTTATATTTATTGTGGCTAAAGTTCAATGAAAACATGTTCATATAAATACATATAAATCTATGGATTTGTCAAAGAGATTATAACTTAGCATATTCATAAAATAGTTTTACACATGGTCTGTATCTCTAGCAAACATGTTGCCTCCAATGAGTTACATGTAAGACAGCTATCATTCCTGATATATTCTATTATACGTCGACTTACCATAGAATAGACTTGAGATGATAAATAAAATAATATAAATTATTACAACTTAGCTAAAAACACAAAATATGTGAAATTTACAAGTAAATTTAAACATTAATATCAGAATAATTGTAAATGTTAAAATGTATAAGACACATTTACTTAGTATACAATACAATATATTCAATATAAAATTTTATTTTGTCATAATATATTTACTTGTACATAGGAACGGAATGTCATGTCCTTGAAAATCGACCACAAGACTTTGATTCTAATGGATTAAGAAGATGGACATTTTCAATACTCGCTTTCTGGGGAGAATCTCCAAAAGGATATTTTGTAATCGATATTTTTGATACGGTACAGTACATATACGCTTTTGAATTAATTAGCGTTCAATACAACTGGCCAATCGATATAATATTATGTTGTTATTGTAGACTGGCGATTCATCCAACAAAGGTATGATTACTGAAATGACTTTATCTTTACACGGAACAAAAGATGAACCAAAAGTTTATCAAAGTGGTTCTCGGACATATGATGATTTTAAATTATCAAAATCGGTTGGTACCTAAAATATATCCTATTTTAATATTATTTTAATTGACATCGTTTCTCACAGGGAGATAAACCTAGATTTTCGAATCTCAGTCAAAGTAAAGGAAAAAGCCTTGAAAAGCCTAAGGTTCAGAAAAGACCTTATGTTTCAAATCCAACTAACCAAATCAATGAAGTAAAAAATCAAATTCAAAATGACGAAATGTTACGACAAAACATTTTAATGGGTATGGAACAAGAAGAAGCAATTTTACAGGATATTACATCAAATATAATGAATTCGGCTATCGGTTTAGAGAGCGAATTGTATGACAAAGATAATGATTTCGATCTTTGAAATTCAAGTTTTGAAATTATGTTTCAGCGTATAAGTGTAACACTATTATCTAATTTTTAATGAATTTAATATTAATATAGGTGTTCACTAAATACATTTTTAATTTCCTAAATTGATTTAATTAATTATTATATCTAATATTGTATTGTAGCTAATAAACACAATTTATGTTTACTATAATGGCATTCATTTTTCTGTACATATTAATTATTATTGCATTCACGATGGTAATTATAATATTTTATATTTATTAATTGATATTTTTACCTAAAAATTATAATTACATTTTGAATCCTTTTTTAAACGTATTAAACATTTATTCGTAAAAATCATTAAATCCAATATATTTTAATAAAACTAATTTTAATTGTACCTAATACAAAGAGAGAATCCATATAATATTGTCACACGAGGTAACGATTTAAAATATCAAATTATATTTTAATTTAATTTTTATGTATGAACACTAATTTAAATGAATGTAACGTTCCATGCTTGCATGCATTTAAATAATTAATGTTCTATAAATTGAGAATAATGGACTTTTAACTATGAAATAAAGGGAATAGTAATTATAAGTTCAAAAATCAAATTGATAACTTGCTAAAGAACACAACAATGTCATTCGTAGTGAATGATTTATTAACATTTTTATAGTTATTCGTGGGTAATTCTGTAATAATCTATGCATCGAAATATTTTTATCTGCTTATTATTGTAATATTATAAAAATTGGTTAGTTCATTGTTTTATTAAGTTTAAGAAAATTCTAGTCAAAGTTTTAATTTGTATATGAATGCGCCTACAGTAAACCAATGAAAATCTAGGAGTCCTACTCATTGTTTACACAGTAAAACCTACGGTAAGAAAAAAAAATCACTTATTTGTATATATATGATTGAATTGACGATTGACAACTTGATTTAATTTAATAAAACATATCGTTATATACCTAAATTATAATATATACCAAGCAGTTTATGATGTAAAGACAACACTAATAATAATTATTGTCAGAACGGATTGGTGTAGTATAATATTATATTGAATTCTAGGAGCGCATAGAACATTGCCGGGTATAAAGGTGTCACAAAATGTATTTAAAAATTGAATTCGTATAACTCGTATGCCTTTGTTCGCTTGTTGTGTTCTCCTTCTCTTTATTTACAAGCCAAAGTAATGGTGTGATGAAAAAAACTTTTATAAACATTTGACTAACGAGCACGTCATTTGGTCGACACGTGTTCCGTCATCAAACCCAATACGTCTGACGAATTAAACGTGCGTTAAATAACGTATAATCAAGTATAGACGTTTAATTAATGTACCTACACCTAAACAAATATTTTATGAGCCGACAGAAATCATGGACGAATGTTGTAGGACTGTAGGTATATTGCAAACGGTCGCCATGTCTACTACTATGTAAAACAGAACCTATGTTATCATTCCGTCATCACATTTTAATTTCGTACAGTTGTTTCGCTCTATTCTATACTGCAGGTAAATACATTGATAATAATATTAATAAGTAGTATAATTATTTTCGAATACACACGCCGTCTGTTTAATTGTAAAACATTCGTCGAGGAATTCTATTTATTATAATAATAATAATAGTCGTGTAATAAGACAAGTGTCAATATATATAATACATTTATTTATGTTTTTAAATTTTTGTCTTTAGCATAAAACAATATTCATTAGTATTCATTAATGGAGTATCGACAAATGTTTTTTTTTTATTCAAAAAACTTTACTTTTACAAGCGTTTTATAAAAACTATTATGGGATTAAGGTGAAACTTAAATGGAATGAAATTACAAAGTAAGAATGACCATGCAAGGGTAGTGGTTACGGACACAGAGTGGTTCATGTTACTAAAATAGTACAGATATCATACCATGACTATTGTATTTAATTATTTTTATACTTATGTATACAGTATAAACGAGTAAACAGCTTTCTAAGCTACATATTTTAGGTACCTTTATGGTTTTGTATAATATAATACGAACTTTAACAAAAATAACAATTTGATAATGCTTCCATTACTATGTAATATTATCTGATTGACGGATATTGTATCATTATTACTAAACAAAATGCAGTACCATTATATTAATATATTTTAGTAATATATAATTTATTCATGAATGAATGAATAGTTACGCAATGGTACAAGTGAAAATATTACGCGAATGGGCTTAAAGAATTCACATAATAATATAGAACCCGAATGCTAAATTATAATAACTTCAATAAATGTTTGATATTATTATTTATGTGTTACGCTTCAAGTATTCCAGAAAAAACGTAACGAATTTAATAAAATTATACACAGCCATATGCCAATAGTACAATGTTAGGAAAGGAAATAAAGCGCGCATATGTTATATATATTTATATATGCATGTATATTACAATTATTATGTTATATAGTGCTTAGATGACGTCTTTATTGTATGAAATATCAAATATGTATGTAATATTGAACATAAGCGATTTATTTTTTATTATTTGTATCTTGAAATACGTAGGTACCCAACTATATTGACGATATGTGTTACCGTGCGTTCACTGACCTACTAAATGCATTTTCCGTTCTTTAAATTTAGAAATAAAATTATATGGGTTTGGTACACAGAATTTAATTAAATTGAATTACCGTTTTTAGGCTTTAAACATTTTTTTAAGGTTATCATCTTCCATGATCTAATGTATTGCAATACAGAACTTCTATTAAAGAGTAACACTATTTTTTGAAAGTAAACTTTTCAATTTAAATTATAAATGTTTACTTGCTAGTTGCAAAGTTATACACTTTATAAACTATTTTGATTTTCATTCATGAAAGTATAAGCTAAAAGATGAGATTCACATATGTAATCATTAGTGTTTCATTTCTTCAAATTATTAGTTAAATTCATTTAAATAATACGAAGAATCAGCAATGGTTTGTTTGATCAGACAAATAATAAACTATTATAATGAGTATAATAATGAATTGATTGATTTTATAAATTAAATGTACGTAAATATAATTAATTATGCTACAAAATCAAAGAGTACAAATTAAAAAAGCAAGCTGTAACTTGTGTAATACATTAGCGAAAAATAAAAATCTGTCAATACTTTTTAATTTAAATAAATTCAAGTTGAATTTTCACTAATTAAATAGGTGATTTTTTTATAGAAATTTGTTGATAAGGAAATAAATGCAATTAATTTTTTCAATCATTGTATTTTTGTTAGAGACATATTATGTTTATTAGAATAACTTTAATATTAATCATGCACATAAAACAATTAAACATAAAGAAAAAAATAAACAAAGAATTAATTTAAAGCCGTTATAGTTGAAATAAATTTTGAAAAAACTAAAAATACAACAATAATGTTAATATAGTTAAATTGTATACTAAATTTTACATAAATTCTTCTTACTTATCTATACATATTATGAATATATATTAATATAGCTTATTTAAATATATTAATTAATAATTTGGTCAAATAAAATATAAATGAAATGCATCGTTGAAAATCTTGTATGGTAACAATCTTGTATCCAAAAAAAGTTGATTCATTATTAATAATAATAATTTTCAAAAAATTATCGATAAAAAAAAATGATTATATTAATATGCACTACGTATACCTACTTCATATTTATTTGAGTGTTTAATCTCAGCTAATAGATAAATTGATCAAAAAAAAATTGGATAGGTTGTTGTTGTTTACGAAAAATCAGTGAGTAAAAGTGCATCGTTAACAGTAAAAAAAAAATATCTGTAGATAATACCTATTTATCATAAATAAACTTTAAGTTTCAATGATGGTTAACAATCTCGAACACGAATATTGACTATCACTTTGAATTAAGTTTTAGTTAGGTACCTAAGTATAACATAACTTATATTTAATTTTAAGATAGGCTTATAAGTTATAAGTTATAATAATGTTAACCTTATTACTTAAAAGTAATAACTATAGTTGGGTAAGCCTTTACAGATATTAATATTATAAAAATAAGGTTACAATAATTAAATAAATTTGATTATTTTTATCATGTTAATTATAGAACATTTATAGAAAAAAATTATGAAGTACTAAAAATTCGGGTGTGCCAATAAATCACCACAGTTTGGGACAATTGATAGAATACGGTAAAAAAATCAAGTAGTGCAGCTGTCACATAAAAAAATAAAATAAGTACTCATGTCTGCTTTGAGCACCTAGGTTTAATATAAATAAATATCAAATCCCTGATTGTGTTTTTTACAAACAAATATTTTTTATTGTGAAAAATACTGGTCACGCTCGTTTAAAAATATTCATTTATGGCTCTAGTAAACACGCGTTGTGTTGGTGTAGTAATGTAATGTTAATAGTATTGTAAGACAAATATAACTTCAACTGGAAGGATAAGTGATAACTTAACATCGCTATAGAAAAAACAGGTATAATGTTCTCATTTCCTATAAAGTATGTTTTGTATTTAATTTTTTTTTTTTTAACATACAATTTAGTCATATCTTTTAATCTTTATAACCAAAATTTATATCTAAGGATGTCAATGAAACATATATTTAGTTATGTATACAAACTAATAATAATAATAATAATAATAATAATAATAATAATAGAGCTCTTTGTTGAAATATTTTAAGATGTCCTTATTACAACTAGTGAATTTTATAATTTTCGGCCGTTGTTTTTATACAGGTAAAGAACATATTTTGTACATGGGGTGGAATTTAGTTATATTATATAAGTTTGGTGCATTGAATTCTACTCATAATTATATTTAAGCAGGTAGGCCAGGTAGGGGCATTTAGTAGATTGTGTCACATGAAAACGTAAAATTAATTGTTAACTAATTGTGCATCTACTATTGTTGATTATTATTTAGGAACTAGTTAAAAACAACACATACCTACATAAAATTATCCAATTGAATTTACAATTCACCATCGATCATTGTATGAGAATAATAATAATAAAAAAAAAACAATACACCGTCAGTCTGAGCGTAGGATAAGATGAATTTTGCTTAAGCTATATTGTTGCGAGGTAAATGTAGCTTTAAGAATAATTGGAAATGTCGAAAGAGACAAAACAGTTATTTCTTATTGGCAATTAACAATGATATGTATTTGTCGTTATAATTATTTTTGTTATTAAGTAGTTCTACTATGGAGTTTTAAAATAAATATCAAACAACAATACAAATAACTAAATAGTTTTATAGGCTAGTTGAACTTGTCCGTGTTAGAGCAAAATCATCTTACCTGTTCGTAAAACAAGTTTACATTATAAATGGGTTTTCTATTACCGACATGATAGTTTATTTGGAAAGTATAACAATGTGTAAACACATCTAGTACTGAAATATATAACAGACATATAATATAATACTCCTTAGACCTTCAATATCATCTATCTCCGTGTTTTACTTATGTTCATAGTATGTTCAATACGAATTTGGTGGTAATTCTATTAAGTTTATTATTTGTTAATCTAATTTTATAAAAATTACCTTAAATAAACTCGTTAATGTAATATGAAAAAAAAACATAGGTACTACCCATTTACTCATACGTGTGTAATTATTTGTGTATTCAATGATATGCACATATTTTTAGGTTTTTTCATTTGCATTTTAAAATAATATTATTCATTTGTTTTTTGTATTATATTTTAAGTAATTTACAATCTATACAACATGTTATGTACAACGAGCAAATTTGATAGTTAATAGTAAGTGACAGTATTTAATTTGTTGTATTTCTTTTTGTTAGTATTACAATATGTTATACCTATTAAATCAGTTAGGTTTCATAATAAGTAGATTGTTGATGCGTTAACTACCTATGATTTTTGAATTGCTTACCTGGATACATACATTTATATTTATATATATTTCTAGATCATCATGTACATTTATATATTTAATATAATAATGTGTTGTGAACGGAAAGTTACTAGAGCAGTTGATTAATACTGAAAAGCTATTATCTATTATTAGATCCTTAAAAAGCAAAAAACGCGGTTATAGCTGCCTACGCCTGATATTTTTCTCTTCCATCACTAATAAAATAACAACAAGTAATTTAATTAAAAATCAAATATAAAGAGAGTTTTAAAAATGTTTTTTTCGTTTGGCGCTGGTTCGATTTAATAATACTGAAACGATTTTTATAAAAATAAAAATGTGTTGATAACAAAAAAAAAAAAACAGTAAACTAGTGTTTTTAGTGGTCTGACAAAGTAGTTCAATGACAAAGTATTATTAAATATAATAATATAATATTTTTTTGAAAATAATTATCATGGAACAGTAAACATAATTATTTTATTTTAAATTGAATATTTGAAAAAAATTTAGACTATATTATGTAGTAAATATTATTTTAAATCTAATCAATACATTTAAAGAAATAATAAGTAGAACTTAAAAACCCATTACTCTTAATGAAAACTAAAAAAATTATTCTTTTAAAATTATTTTAATAGAGTTTTAGAGAATTATAACAATAAAGCTTAATGTTTGATTAATGTATTAGTCATTGCAATCGTTATTATAGAGTATAGACTACAAGGTTTGTCTAATTGGACTTAATTTCCTAAAAAGTTGATTTTATAAATTTAAAATATTTACTAAATTGGATTTACAATTTGTGAAAATAGTTTAGGCAAACTTGATCTTAACACCAAATGTTTTTGATTTTTTTCTGAATGAAATCATATTTTTTTATACGTGACTGAAGCATTCATTTTTTTCTTTTTGATAACTTATAGAACTATAGAAGTGTTTTAAAACAATGTAAATTACAGTTTATAACTGCAGTCCCCAACACATAATAATATAATGAGTACGTCTTTATATTATACTAATATTACATATGAAACACCAAAGAAAGCAGTTCGAAGTATTTTTGCGTATTATGCCGTTTTTGCTGAAATTTGAAGAAGAAAAAAATATTATTTAAAAAGTCTAGCGATTGCAGTGAAGGGTTTCGCCTTTTCTAAAGAGCCTAAACAAACACATTATTCCCGAATTCTCCACAGACAATGTCCCGACAATTTCGTTTGCCGTTGGCCTCATCATGACGATAGAGTCGATAGACAATAAACCTCACTTGACATCGTCCGTCAATACGGCAATAGGTATCCAGTTTTTTTTTATTCCCCACAATAGAGGTCCTATATATTATTTTATTTGCTTGGTGGTGTATTTGCTCAACAAACATTGTTCAGCGCGGTTTGCTTGGGTGCCCGTGTTCAAAAATAACAAACTTTCAGTATTTAAGTACGTATACTTTATATACAGCGAGTTATTCAATTTTCACAAGTACCTACAGGGGAGAACAATACTGCATCAGGATTTTATGGGGTTTTAGATATAACGACGAGGGGGGTTTTTCCACTATTTTTTACGTACGTGCATCGGTCAACAACAATAATACCTTCAGCAGCAGCTCATTATTCTGTGTTTTGGTGACCAATCCCAAGTATAATATTATGTACACGTGTATTCGACTCGAACCATGCGTTATAGCTGCGATAACGAAGTGAATGGTCTGCTGTCGCTTTTACAATGTTAATAATTCTATATAGGTACAACAATAGTCGCCCGTACACGTGTATCGATCACCGCTCAAAAACATGTATTATTATTATTATTGCGATAACCTGCCGACGTAAACGGCTCGCCAAGAAGGAGGTTTTTTCTATTTTACCCCTTCGCATATTTTCCACTGGGTACGGGATGGCTTTTGAATACCGACGACAATATAATCGTAATAATAATATCGTAAAGGTACATCGATTCGACCAACGGGTATAATATTGTGAAAACGACAATATTTGTCTGTTGAATTGGCTTAAAGTTAGTGCTGTGCTGTCGCCACGCACTGTTAAACCGACAATTGTCCACGATGTCGATTTCGAATATTTTGTGTTATTCGATAAAACATTATATTACCGGCGACACGGAACGAAAACAAAATTTATGATACCAAAATAAAACTCCATTGAAAACAAATGAAAACAAGTTTGGAAAGCTCACTCGGCGCTCTCGTTAAATTCTCGGTTTCTAAACTTGTTTTAAAATAAAGTAATGAGCTAAAATTCCAAATACAATTATTTAAAATGAATTCGGTAATCTCAAGTTGTTGGATGGTATATATTAAATGCTTATATTGTATAAACTTATAAGTACCCAATTACCTAAATATTAACAGTCGTAATTCAATATCTTGATATAAATAATCTTCTACGTACCTACTAATAACTAACAGACGGACGGGAGGATACTACAACGGAAATATAATATGTGTACTAAACTTATGTTTATAGAAACCTAAAACCGGAGAAACCGCTCTGCTGTATAGTATAGGTTTCGAGTACTTCGTTAGATGTTGGTAGGCACAACTTTACTATGGATGTATTCAATTCGGAATCAATGATGAATCATTACACACAATAATTATAAACAATTTTGAGCTGAAAATATGGTATAGTAGAAATGTCTCTTCTAATTTTTCTGTCAATAATGCGGTATGTTAAAAATTTAAAATCATTTTTCCCTCAAAAATATTATTTTATTCATAATTATTAATTACTAAAGTATTCGATTAAACATCGTTGTCATTACATTATAAGTAAACACAGCGTAAAAGGTGTACATGGATTCATAGAATAAATAACTTAAAATTTGGTCTAAATATTTCGAAAATTATTGCGTTGATTATAGGAAATAATAATATACGCAAACGCTAAAAGCTTCATGTCCCTTTAAATGCCTTTGAAAATAATGCAGGTACTAACGTATTTTTTGTATTTTTTGAATGCTATAATGCTGAAATATTATATGATAAACCTTGTAATTAATTTTTTAGATATTAAAATCAAAAAATAAAAATAACTTTAAGTAACTTAAAATGAACCAAAATATATTTTTACATTTTTGAGTTGTACCAACTAGATATAATTTGCTATCAAAAATTCAGAAACCACATTCATAGCTAAAGATTGGGAATTGAAGAATTTTTATTTTTTCATGTTTTTGAAGGTGAAATCGAAACAGATCCACTCAGAATCTAAAACAAGTTAAAGTAAGAAAATTTAAAAAAAT
>PVMI01014975.1:0-13572 GCA_008528875.1 Aulacorthum solani
CCGGTAGACATTTTTTATTTGATAAAAGTAGGCAAACTCATAAAGAATCTTGTATTACATTTTCAAATCTTAGATTTAAAAAGATAAATTTTTATGAATTTTTAACTCAAAATAAATTGCAAATTTTCGTGATTTTTACTTATGTTGTCAAAATTTGAACTGTAAATGCTTATTAAAAAAAATTGTGACTTCGGATTTTTAATATTGTTCATGTATCATTGTAACAATATTTGAGGATCCTTGTATTATATTTTGAGGCTTTTTTAGGTGATGAATAAAATTGTATTGTCATTTTTAATAAAAAAAAACTATAAGGTTGAAAATTTCAAATGTCTAAAATAACTTAAACAGATTTGAAAGATTCTGAAAATTTTATCAAGTATATAAAATGCCAGTATTAACATTCAGTGAAAATTTCATGTGTCTACGGTCATTTGTTGTAGAGTTACAACAATATCTAAAATCGATTTTTACAAAAATTGATTTTGTGTAAAAATTCCCGTTTTCCCTTAATATTTTGTTTGTTTTTGCCGGTGCTTTTGGAAACTACTGAGAATTTCAAAAAATGACCTCCTCAATGCACTAACTATATTCACTTTCCAACCAGAAAAGCTACTGAAGTTGAAAATCGGAGAATTATTTCGACTACTTCTCGTGTACACAGACACACACACACACAAAAACACATTGTAAAATCAATACATTCATCGCTCCGCTCAGAATTTAAAATACAAATATTTTTGGAGGTTAACTATAGATTTGCTTCCATGTGGTATCGTTTCATGTGCTCTCTTTAGAAAGTTTTAATGTTCTTAAGGGAATTTGTAATACCTAGTGTTATAACGTAGCAAAATGTTTTAGGGGAATTCGCGAAAGTGTAATAAGGTAAAAAAATGTTTTTTAGGGACATTAAAAAAAAATAATTTTTTTACTATTTTATTTTTTAAAGGAGCTTACATTTGCCCTTTCAATCTTGTATAATTTATATTTAATTTTGAATTATGTAAACGACTCAACTCTTTAGTTAACAATTCAATGTTTCTGTATTAATTATGTATCTTAGTAACTACTATACTTGCCTACTTAAAATATGATTAAACTTTTATTTTCTAATCACAAGGTGAAAACAATTTTACCCCCGCCCTCGCAGTCTTAAAGGGGAAATATCCTACAAATTCTTTCTAGCAAATGTTTATAGTTAGCAGGATAGTTAGTAAGGTATATAAAAAAAATCATAGCATGCTACTCGATTAGCCTAACTAAACAGCTTAAGTTTTATATCGAAACTATAATAGAATATTATGTATATACCTAATAATCAAAATATAGTAAATAAATATTTATTTATTAATATAGTAATACTTATTAATATTTCTACCTTCTTCTATGGTTGAAATACTATAAATTATATAATGTATTCATTATTCATGCATTCAGTGTGTTTGTGTGTGTATGATTAATAAGAATTCGTGTTAGATAATTGTTTATACTCACTTAGTCACTTACATTAGTTATTTGATACATTTTTGATTACATAAATCCACAATTTATAAATATTTTAAAACAGCAAAAACAAAAATGTTTTTATCTATATATTCTAGTACTTATAGTTAAATAATTATTCTTTAAATTAGCATGATGCATATTGTGATTGCCAAATTTTATATTTATTATTATCTGCCTCACTTGTGGATGGTTTAGTTTTTGAAATTGCATTGTTGACTTCTTCAGTCGTTATTGTAAAATTGATATTATTACCTGTTTTTTTTTCTAAAACTTGGAATACTGAACGCATAGCCTGCATTGCTGTTTCTTTACATACGAGTCTTATATCAGAACCAGAATAACCATTAGTTTCCTAAAAATAGGTATCATTAATTATATCATTAGTAGGTACCTAAATTATTTATAACATACTTGAGAAAGGCTATCGGTATCAATATCGCATTTGATATATTTGTGTTTTTGTAACATTTCTGATAGATAGTATACAAACATATCTTTTCTAGCTTGGACATCTGGCAAGTCGACAAAAATACGTTTTTCAAGACGACGAAAAATCGCAGGGTCTAGCTCCCTTAAATAATAATAATAATAATAGTTAAGCTCATACAGTTACAGTATATAACATTTATAATATGTTATATTTAATATGTACCTATAGTAATTGGGTCGATATATTTACCTATATAGTAGTATATAGGCTATAGTACCTACCATTAGTACCTACATTGGTATGTATAATACCTACACTTTATACTTTATATTTAGCTTAGGGTATACCACGTATATTAGGGCACACTGGTACACTATTAATGTCAGATGTATCAATGTATGATATAACTTTGCAGGGTAGGCCTTAGAGGCCACAGCCCCTGGCCCGTACTGGTCCACCGAGACACCGGAAATTTTTTCCCGGTACGCCCCATGGTCAATTGATAAATTAGTGCTTCTATTCCTTTTTTTCATATCATTATAATATGATATATTTACAATATAATATAAGTGTGTACCTATTTTTTATGTGGGTATTATTCTATACAAATGATATGTTATGTAATTATTACGCATAGGAAGTTTAGCGAAGTACTGTATTAGGATTTAGGAAGGTACATATTTTATGTAAATAATTGTTTTGTTATCGTTTATGATATTATTAACTATAGAGCCATAGAGGTGACTTGTGAAATTCGAACACCATTATAGATGTTAAACGTGTGTGTGTACATTGATTATTGTTTTTATTTCGGTTTTTCTACAAGACGCCCGTCTAATAAAACTGGTGTTTAATTATTTAAATAGAACTATGTTTTAACAGCAAAGAATTGCAACATCTATTCATATATTAAGATATAAGTTAAGTATGTGTATTTTTACATACAATGCCATTTTTTGGCACAATTTTTTTTTACAAGCATTTAATGTTTAATTTTTGACAACATTTATCAAATATAAAATTTAAAAACACAGCTCAGAATCGTTTTTCGTATATAATGATATTATATTATTGGATTCAAATTTAATACCATGCATTAAACAGTGACCCAATAGGGATCTACCTTCTACACAGCAGAGCGACATCCACTTACCCGCCCTTTTTATTGTATGCTTTTATTTCAACACTGCCTCTTATTTATGCACTTATTTATCATAATATAATACTGTTACCTTGTTCTATATGATTTTATTTTGATATTTTATAAGGGTTGTACGAATGCTTTGAAATGTAATAAATCAACTATCATATTTCACAATGGTTTCTTGTATAGTTGAATATTTTGATAGTTTATTTGAAATTAAATACCTTTTTTTTTTATCAATTTATAGTTTTATTGGCATTACAGGAAAAAAATCTTGCTGAAGTCAACTCAAAAGGTATGAATATACTAGTTGAATCTTAACTTTTTTTAAAGTATCTTTAAGAAAATATAATGTATTAACTTCTGGATGAAGTAAAAATATGCTGATAATCAAAATGCTGTGCTTATTATAGTAAAAAATGTAAAAGAAAATTGAATTAGATTTTTAACCAACAAAACTCGATTTGCAAATTTTTAAGATATATATTTAAGCCGATAGACAGTCCTAGACCACCTAAAAAAAACCATAAAAAAATGTGGGAAATCAAATAACTCGATTTGGGGGGGGGGCTCGGGGTACAAATAATTCCAACAAGTTTCCAGCAAAGCCCAACAAGTCTATTTGAACATTGCTTTTTTGAAAAGTTCTGTTAACATTGTAATGCTAACTTCACGGTCCTCCCCAACTATGTCTCTGGAGCCGTCTCTATAACGTGTTGTATGCACTTGCTACTTGATTATAACTGGTGTTTCCTTATGGCTTGTATAATAATATATTATTATAATGTTTTAATAGAAATGTTTATAAAGATACATTTTCTGTATTAAAATAACACATACATTCTACATAAAATATTGATTATTATGGTCATTGGGTGCCCACACCAAAGTTAATTTTTATTTTAATATAGGTATTCATAAAGTATATTTAAAATGAATAATTAGTTATAAACATTACACACTGTACACAGGTACATAAAATATTCTATAAAAATTCGAAATTACATCTGTAGATTACAATTAAATACAGTATGAATACCATTGAATAGTTTAAAATGTAGTAGGTAGGTTAGGTGTACCTAGTAATTATTTCCCCCTTTATGTCCTTGCTTTGCAAAATATGAAACATACAAACATGTTACTTGTGAATTGTGATCTATATCTATATAATATAGTTTTATATTATAAAGTCATAGATACATTATAATACCAATACAGTATATTTGTACCTACGATAATATAATTTAGGTACATATTATTTTAATGCCGGGTTGAACAAAAATGTGATTAATTTTATTAGTTTATTAAAGAAACTAACTGTATACATTTAACATAAAGTGATAAGCTCATTGTTAATAAAAAATATCGAATGTTTGGTGAACACTGAACATTCGTGATTTATATTCGACCATAGATATACATGGTTTATAAAAACAATATTTTTTAATCCAGATTTTAGCCCATTTCATATCTATATAGACTAATATTAAGTAAGTATACCTACGTATGTACCAAAAGACAAGGACTGGAATATAGTGGTAAACGTGATGTTACAAATTAACTAGGTATGGCTAATATTTAGGTTAATCATAAGCGATCATAATTTAGTGGAAGTAATAGAAACCGCATATTTATCTCATACCACTATTAAAATAATTTACTATTATTTATATAATTATAAAATATTTCATCTGTGTTAGTAATTTTAATTAATAGCAAAGTAATTTCAACTTTTTTAAGAGGAATACAGTAATAATTAGTAGCGTACAACTCACTTACTACTTACTAGGTACAGATTTAAACTGTTTTTATTGTATAATGGATATTGTACTATATTTAGTGGCGTAGTTAAAAGGGAGGGTTATGGGGTATAGCCCCTGAGCTTTCAGATTCTCTATGTCGATAAATTAATTATATTACAATGATGTGCTTTTTAATTATTATTTTGGCTCTACTCAGTAAGAATATTTAATTATTTTATAAGTTTTTGTGAATGTTTTCTTATAAAAAGTTTTATGTAGATTGTACTTTTAATAATTAAAAATAAAATCCTCAAATTTTTTTTAAATAATCAGGAAAAACAAAACAAAAAAAAAAAAAAATACGGGAATTTTTATGCAAAACCAACTTTGGTTTTTGGTGTAGGTAACTCAAAAATTAATAAATAATAAAAGATACTTTAAAGTTTGAATTATTGCCAATTGTTTATGTTAACATTGCCCTTACACGATATACTTTTCAAAATATTTTTACTTGATTTGAGTAATCGTAGAACATTTTTTAGAGTTATTTTTTTAGGTATAACGACAAGTGAGTAGTACTTGTCTTTTTATTATATATATATAGAGTGTTTCATAAAGAGAACCCAGTTTTTGTAATGCTGGATAATTTTTTGTTCTTAGGCTGGTGGGACTTTTCTTATAATTTCTGATATCCATGGTTGTTGAGGTTTTTAGTGATTGACCGATAAATTGTATATTTTGTTTATTTGTCGTCTTAGAGCGGTATACAATCGAGACACGTGTTTTGTGCTTTGTCTATTGAAATCCATTATTATCAAGACGATGAGTGTGTTGCGGTAACTGTTAGGAATCTTTGTAAGATCCTCGGACACCGTAAAGCACCGACTTCAACAATAATACAAGGCTTGTCAGAAAATTTGAAGAGACAGGATCAACTGCGAAATTAAAGACTAAAATTAAAAACTGCGTTATTTATGAAACACCTAAGGGTTTATAATTTTGCCCTTAAATTTCACAGTTGACCATGTCTCTTCAAGTTTACTGACCAGCCTAGTTATTGGCTCAGGTTACAGCCTCGGTCGGTGCTTCACAGGGTCCGAAAATTGTACAAAGTTTCCTAACTGTTACAATACTCACTCACCGTGTTAATAATAATGGGTTTTAATGGACAAGACACGTTGCTCGATTGTATACCACTCCATGATGACAAATTAAAAAAATACACAATATTATATTGGTCAATCAATAAAAACCTCAACAACCATAGATAACACTATAACAGAAATTATAAGACAAGTCCCACCATATTAACAATAAAAAATTACACAGCATTTCAAAAACTGAGTTCTTAATGAGTATTATGACACACTTATTACATTTTTTAAGCTTGCTCATCATATTTTTATGCTTAAATTCTGATTTTTGGAATTTTTAAATACACTAGATGACTATATTTTTGAATTCTTGAGATTTTTTTGTATCATTTAAGTCTTAAGGATGATTCTGTGACGATACAAACTTCCGTTTTTCAAACAAGAACATCCATTTTAATTTTTAATTACCAAGCAGATATTGTTTTGAGAATTTTAATGTATCTAAATCAAATTTTTACTGAGTAGTTGTTGAAGTTTATAACTCAGTATACTAATGATAACAATCTCATATATATGGTAATAATTAATATGGGGGCTTAGACGATTTAAAAAAAGTTAGTTATTACTATTTACTTATCAATACCTATGAACAATTTGTAAAAATTATCCAAGTATAATAAAATTAATATTAATTGCTACATCTAATGCTACATATAGTTTTATTTTTATTTAATCATTTATAAAGATTATTATCCTTATAGTATGAACATTCAAATAACTCAGAAATTACTCATAAGAATTTTAATATAGATACATCATAATTCTCAAAACAATTTCTGCCTAGTAATTAAAAACTAAAAGCCCCTTTTTTGGAACCACAAACATTTTCATGTTTGAAAAAACGGAAGTTTAAAAACCTGTCGTTTATCTAAAATTTTTTAGAATTATTCACCCATTTAGAACAAAATAAAATATAGTAAGAATAATAATAATAATAATAATAATAATAATAAATTAATAAATTACTGTCTTACATGAGATGTGTAGGTACATTGGTGTATGCAATTTAATAGTTACATTTCATATTACATAATTCAAGTGACAGAAATAGATTAAATTTTTTTTTCTCTATTGCAATTTCCAGTTATGCAATATTATTATTGTATATTGTATGTTTAGATGCTTATACTTGTATTTTATTGTTGTATCTATTAATTATATGTTTTTATTAGTATTAGCAAATAGCCTAGACGCCCTAAAATTACGTTCTAGATCTAGATCAATAGACTATTGAAGCTCAACGAGCTAGCTGAGAGAAGCGAAATCATATTATGTATTATTATATATAAATGTATAATACTGTTTATACTTCATTTTTATTTCTTAAAAATGTAAGATGTTATATGTAATGTCGGTATCCTGTCCGCTTTTTATAATTTTGTAAATGTTGAACTTTACGGTGATTAGGTATTATAATATTAATATACAATATTATTATAATAATATAATAATTTATTATTATTATTTATTATAATAGCTACTATATAAATATACCTGCAAAGCTACAACTCTATTAGGAACAAAATGGTTAAGTTTTGTATAAGGACTCTGAATTGTGATTGTTTTTAAACCATTTGTTTAATGTTACCGTCTAAATTACCTATATTTTGTTATACATTTACCATGGATGGTTTGATGTTGCCAACAAAAAAATTCGTTTTTCTGAACGTAAGAGACCATCCATATGTATTAATATTTCAGATGTTAATCTACGAGAAGCTTCATGGTCAATACGCTTTGATGCAATTGTATCTAACTCATCAATAAATATTGTACTTGGTGACATTTGCTCTGCCATTTCAAACATTACTTTAATAAGCTTTTCGGAATCTCCTCTCCATTTGGCAACAAGTGTACTAGGTGTGATATTGAAGAACGTTGTTTTACATTCAGTCGCTACTGCTTTAGCAAGCAATGTTTTTCCTGGAAAAAGTATGTATTTTTATTATATATATTATATAATAGAACCTATGTATATTATATGATACTATTTTATTCAAATATGTAAATAATATAGGCACCTGTACCAGGAGGACCATAAAATAACATTGCCGACCACGGGGTGCAAAGTCCTGTAAATAAGTCAGGATATTTTGTTGGTAGTACGATAGCCTCATCTAATAACTTCTTAGGCGTAGAGAGTCCTTTAATATCTGACCATTTCACATTTGGATTGGTGACTAAAATTTCCTTTAAATTATTTTCATATTAAATATTCCGTTTTATTCCTCTATTGGTAAAATTAAATGTATTTTTGTTTTTCAGTTATTACTTTTGATATAATTTCAGCATATACTCGCCACTCGTCTTTCCAATAACTAAGATCAATAGAAGGCAAACAATATCCTTCTTCTAAAGATTCATTGCAACTATTTATAGGAGTTATTGTAAAAAAAGTTGAGTCTATTGATTGAATATCTTGCGAATGTTGATTTGTATATGATTTTTTGAAAGTTTTGGTTTTATTCTTGATAGCAAGAATATCGGATTTAGTAATATCTAATGATTTACTAATGTGTGGTCTTTTCTGATAACGTAAAAAATAATAATTTTCGTATTCTATAAGAATAGTATCTAAGTCTATGTTATCACAAACTACATGCTGACTTGTATTTAAACAAGCTTCTTCTACTAATGTTGATGCCGATTTGATGTACCTAATTTATAAAAACTATATGTAATAATGAATAATTAAATAACTATCAGTATTATAATATTTCTAACGATGTACAAAATTATTATAGCATATTTTTGTAAAAGCCAAGAGGAATATATTTTTAGATGATTTATAGGTGGATACAATACAGAAAAGTTATTAAGTTGTAGAAATAGTGAATAGTGAAAACCAATACGGAAATACTGACCTAGGCCAGTCCAATTTGTCCAGCCAAAAACTAAAAATGTGAAACTTGGATACGTTCAGTCGGGTAAAAGTAAACATTCAGAACGCTTTGTAGTTTGAACAATGTTAGATATGGATGTCACACTACTCGCTATACATCTCGAACCAATACGAGTATAAAATAATATGTACATGTAATTATTATGTTATATTACTATTATTCTTAAGTCTAAAAGGTTTAACACTTAAATTAATTGTATCGTTTATAATTTATATGAAACTATTTTATTCTAATCTGGCTAATTTAAGAACTTATTACCTCCGACCCAAGCTTTTGCTTAAAGGAGACAAGGTAGCAAACTTATTATGCTAAATAGTATTTAAAAACGATTGCATCGTTCGTTTGAAAAATATATGTTATAATTCATTGTACTGTTAAATATAGTCATGTATAATAATAATAATAATATAGTCACTTTTATATGCCTATTGCGTATGTATAACATATATTATTACTTATTAGACACCTAGTATTGTTTAAATCTCTTCTAAAGTTCTAACTTCATAACATTTTTTTTACAATTTATCAGGCTTTGTCTCTTTGGCTATTTATTATTTATGTAAACTTAATAGATTTATACTATAGGTATATATTTATACATTATAATATGTATATAATAGTAACTACAAAGTATTTGCATTTCAAACGATGGTCTCTACAAAGTGACTGTTTACCCGGAAATAGTAATTACTGATATACACTCCCTATAATTCTGTAATGAGTTTTTGGAAAATATGGCCTATACTGACCAAAAATGTCGACCATGTCTTTTGCCTTTCTCCTAAAACGCATTTATATATATAAAATGTATAATAAGTCATTTTAAATTATTAATTGTATTTATAAATAATGTCATTACCATAGTAGCCCATAAAATAAATTCTAAGCAGGTAGTAAAGGTTTAAACAAATCATAATATTGAGACTATAGTATTCGATGAATATTGACAAATAATAATATATCAAAGTATTTAACCAATACTTAATAAAAAGATGAAATGGTATTTTTAGATTACAAAAAAGGTATACAAAATATTGCTGACTCGTGACTTAATATTTGTATTAGTTTTTGAGCGGAGCTATACATTTTACAATGATGTGTATTTATGGGTGTTAAGCAGGGTCGTGAAGAGACTGATGAGCACAAGAAATCAAGATTGGCTGGCTGTCATGTCAGATAGCGAAGACCAGGATAATGAAGATAACGTTATAAGCAATATTTTGGTTGTGAGCTCCCCGAGCTTTGCTTCCTGGTGGACACATATATACTACTCCATGGAAGATCAGACAGGTAGAGGGATGCATCCTCCGAATGTTATTGTTGTTATAAGTACCTATTGCTTTTATTGATAACAATAAACGATTGGGGCCGGAGGGGTAGTAGGATTAGGAGAAGATGCTAACAATAGTGACTCTTCCGCTCTCCCGATACCATAAAACGTTTCTCATAAACTGTTATTAGTGAAATTCAAAAAAAAACTGAGCTTAAATTGACACACATTTTTAAGAGCGTGTGAACTTTTAATTTTATAGTATTTTATGTTATTCCGACATTAAATATCAATAAATTAACGATTTCTCACTTTCTCAACGTGTGATTTTCTTATTTTGTTGTTATTCAAAATCGAATAACTAGGTATAATTTATACTTAGAATTTTCATCAAATCTTTATTTTGTCATATTTTATAGATGTTAACATTTTCAAAATATTTTGACTCATTTTGAGCTATTTAATATTTATTGACATTTAAAATTTGTTTTAGTTTTTTTTGTATACATACCGATAGCAAATTTGTTGAAGTGTCAAAAAGCTTGAAAATATAATACAAAGTAATTCATATGTTTTTATAATAGTAAGGTAAAAATATTATATAGATACATAAGCATAATATTTTGTGAACAATTTTGTAGTTTGAAGTTATACAAAGTTTAATTTTCTGTAGGCAAGGATGACAAATGAAAATAATATTTTAAATAATTATTAAGGTTTATTCTATGTAATTATTATTATAGTTAAATATTATGTCAATACTGTTTTGTTTTTTATAGATATTTGAAGTTCAAATTTGGACAAGTTAAATATTTTAATGAAAAATAACATTTATTTTATTTTAATTTAAAAATTTTACCTGTGGTTATTCGTGGTAAAACTTTTGACATTATAATGTTATAATATAATTATATTTAATAATTCATACACATAATAATATTTTAAAATGAAATGTTTTCAACAAAAATTAAGTTAGGTTATAAATTCTATATGAATATTAGTAAAATTAATTAATTCATTATTTTAATAGCAACATAAATATATCATGTAATATATTTAGTAAAATAGGCTGTCCGACCGTCTTCGTTCAGAATCATTGTTGGTATACCTACAATGACAGAATATTATTAAATTCAAATTTAACACATCCATTACAGTTACCTTTTGAATTATTTCTTTGTATATAATCTATCAAATATGCAATGTATAGATTTTATTTTAGTGCCTACCTATTACTACTACCTTATGTATTTAAGAATAATACAAGCTATAGTGTAATTACAAATTATTATTTGAATTTTTAACTATAACTACAACGAATGTTCTTGAATGTTTTGAACTATGTTTTTAAAATACGAATGACTTGATTAGATAGTTATAGTATTCTAATCAATTCCCAATTACTAAAGAACTAATCAACAACAAACAATGTGGTATCAAGAAAATCTAATTACCATTAAGGTAATCCATACACAGTATTTAAGAGTTACTGATTATTTACTTCTTGTTAAAATATAATATACACACTACACAGTCTCAATTTAGTGTACTAACTTAAAATAACGAAAAAGAGATTTCATTATCCCATTATTATAAATAATTAGTAGGTAAATACCAAAAAAAAACTAAACATATTCTAGTTAGTGAGGTTGTAGGACGTTCACGATTCACATACTACATAGCGTAATAATAACGTATATCATTTATATAATATATGTATTTACAATTTAAATACTATTACTTTTTGCTATTTTTGGTACAAAAATATATGCATTTAGTACTTATATATTTTATAATCAATATAAGTACTAAATAGGTTACTATACTTACCTCATAATCGTATTTATTAATTATTTACTTTTTATTACATTACGACTGATGAAATAATATAATAATTATACTTGATTATTCGTACCCTTCAAATCTTAAAAAATTCTCTATCAAATAAAGAATAGACTTTTTTCTTTCTTGCTTCTTCTTTTTTTCCTGTGAATACATTTTAAATATAATTTGTTTTTAGTGTGAAAATGTATTTAATTTTATTAAATCTGAACCAAATATATTTTGTTATCACTTATCGCCATTTACTAGTCTTTCTATACATGTTGAATTTACTTTTTTTGTGGGACAAGCAACACTATATATGGGTTGGTGTGTTCAATGAATATAATGTATACAATACTTGATTCAAATTTTATTTACATCATGAAATATGTTTAAAAAATATGAAGTTAGTCACAAGCATAATTATTAATTGTGAAGGTATACATAAATGAATTATTATAGCGCACACGAATTTACTATTAAACTGTACAGAAATGTTGGCAAATTTATTAGGGGCAAGTAGAATGTCATCAAAGAAAAAAAACATCTCTATAATCGAAATAATTATATTATGTACATATAAGTATTAAGTGTCACTGAAAATTAATTGAGATAAAAGTATAACGGCGAGAAACATGATATTACATATTACGTTTTTGAACTTTGCGTCGGTGTGAACATTAAGTAAATTAGTCATAATTCGTGACCCGGTTAAATTAATAGCAATTCAGCTCTTTTTAATATTTAAAAGATAAATAATAAAAATAAAATATTTTGTTGTAAAATAATATTTTATAATATTACCTATGTAATGAATATTTAATTGAATTCAATAGGTATATTTGGAAACATAATATTTTCGGTGATAAATTGCAATTATACTTTTGAGACATGATTATAAATAATGTATATAATAATATATATCTAGGTACTAATAATAATATATAATAGTATCGTATAGTATATTACATAATATAACAATTATATAACTTATGGAAAAAAACATTAAAAGTATCATATCTATTAGATAAAAGTGTACTATATCAAGTGTCTTTATTAATATATAAACTTATTGTGCTTTGATTCAAAGGTTATTAGTTATTACACCATACTAATTAGTAATTATTAATTAGTCTCTATTTTCTATAACTCTATAATACAAACGTAAGTACCTATACGTATACGGATAAAGACAAGCACATGGACTTTTAAATCCTTAAATAAATTTGTTGATTGAGGTAAGATGGGTACCTAATTTTAATATCTATATATTGTTTAAGTTATAAAAACTTTTATAAAAACATTTTTAAAAAAGAGGGTCAAGTGGATGTCTCTCCGCTGTACAGTAGGTTACAAGTAGATCACTATATAATGGATGGTATTCAATTTGAATTCAATGATATAATATCATTGTATACGAAAAACGATTCTGAGTGGAGACGATATGTTAGTCTAGGATATTTTAAATTATATTGATATTTTAGTATACGTTAGCTGGTAAGATGAATTAATATTATTAATATTATTTAATTATTAACCTAAAATTATCAGTGATGCTGGAAAAATATTGTAATATACACTTTTACATAATACACTATT
>PVMI01014990.1:385-13219 GCA_008528875.1 Aulacorthum solani
CTACAGTCATAAGTCATAACTAAGAAACGAAATTTTCACCACATAAAAAGGAGAAATTTTTCTGTGAACTATCGTTTTTATTTTTTTTGATATCGGAACTAAAAAAAAAGTTATTCAAGTTTGAAAAACAAAAAAATAATGGATTTTGAAATAATAAGAACTTTTTTGGTATAAATGATGTCAAAAAAATAAAAACGATATTTCACAGATAATGTTCTCAACTATATTGTACATCAATTTGGAGTCTAAACTATCACTACAACCTGAGTGGTTATATCCTGCGTGAAACAGTTTTTACGGACGAATTTATACATGTGTAGCGTCCTCTTAAATAGGTTGTATACAGGTTAAATATATCTTTTTTCATTTCATTATACAAAGTTGTCTAATTCGATCAGTATAATCAGATTGATAGAACCGAAGAAGCAATTTTAGTATTGAAAACGGATTTAAACGTCTTAATATGAATAATCGTAATATTTCTCGTTGAATATTACATTTGTAAATTTTTATAGGTATGACTGTATAAGTCAAAAACTTAAAAGTAGTTGGTAAAAATAGTAAGATATAAAGAGTACAAGAGACTTTTCACTCACGCAATTATATCGATAAGTCGGAATAAGTCTTTTTTTACACCATCCATAACTGGAATGGATGATTTTTCTATTTTAGATATAATATTTAGCAAGACAGAAACGGTCCGATTCGATCCCCTGCGGTATTTTCGGCGTCGAGTCTAAACGGTTTTACCGCTGCTGTTTTTATACGTTACCGTTTGAACAGCCGTTTTTAAATCGACTGAGAGATACTATGCAATTTTAAGGCGTAGTATAGCTTAAAATATGTTTTATTATTGCAATGCATTATTTTCAAAATGATACAATAATTTAAAATTAATTTACATTGATTAAACAAAACTTACGTGAGGGACCTAGGTACTTAAAAAAAACCGGAAAGTAACACACCCATAATAATAAAATATTATAAAAATAGCAAGGATTTTATTGTACAATTTAGCATTTATTTTATTCCTAACGTATCATATTAAAAACAAAAAAATATTTACCACATGTCAAATGTCAATGCCCGTAAAACACGATTGAGATTATACCTTTTAACTGAGCATAGAATATTTTATGCGACGTCACCACATTCACGTTCCCGAAATTTTGTAACTTATTATTTTCAGTATTATTATTACCAATTATTATAATACCAAACTTAAACGAGCCGGCAGCTGTGAGCCGAGACCAGGAACCAGCTTTAACGGAAATGTTATCGATAGCAATAAATAATAGTTATATCAAAATTAATTCAATTCAACATAAACCCATAAACTCTCGATCCACCACATTAATTTAAAAATAGAATTTAACATAGAAGCTTTAACAAAACAAATATTAAATTTTTAAAAATACTGAATCTCTACTATTTTATATTTTATGCCTAATGGGAACAGATACAACATACAAGGGTACATCAATATTCAATTTAATGTTTAATATTATTGAATTTCACGATATGGGGTACCTGGCCAGCAATTATGAATATTTTATTATTTGTATTAGGTACTATTATTATTATTATTATCAAACAGGTAAATTGATTAACATATTATAACCGACCATGAAATCGTGTTATTTTTAACTCGTATCATATTTTGTATTATTATAACTTATAATTATTTAAATTAATATTTTTTTGCGTGAAATTGTTCAAAATTGAAAAAGCATTTCAAATAGCTAAATTATTTGATCGGTTTCTTGTTTTTGAATTACAACAAAATAATATAATATATTTCGTCGTTTTTCTTTGATTTTTTCCAATTAATTTGAAAAAATTGGGAATTTTTTACTTAGGGCCATTTAAATAGAGAGATCTGAATATCTAATTAGTTACCAGAAAACATACTCTAAAGTCAAAGTAGAAAATCAGACAAAAAAATTCACACAATTGTAAATTCAATACATTCATATAGTAAAGTTCCCCACGGCCCATCCTAAATTTGAATAGAAAGAAAGAATTTAAATTAAATTAAATTAAATTAAAACATCATATACACCTAATAATTATTATAGTTGGCATAACTGACAATTATTGAAGTTCTATCAATAAATTGTATAATACGATTTTTAATATTCGTCTATGCGTGGCGGTCACAAACCCGCCGTGCCCCGATCTACTGTAATACTATATAAAATCGTCAGCAGGTCCGCTCTTGTCGGCACCAATTACACGGCGGAGTTCTATTTTTACTTGGGAATATTATCAGCAGTCTTCGGCTTTTCGTCCACGTAATTATAATGGTCGAGAACAAAAATACTAAAACATACCATTCGCAAATAATACTGCTCGAACACTATTTTATTTTTATTTATAATGTTATTCAAGACAATATTTTGTTTTTATTGATTGTTTATAGGATATTTTGAAGCATATTGAACACGTTTCTTTTAATAATATACAATATTATATTATAAAATTAAATAAAATAAATAAATACATTTTAAAATCATTAAGAATTAGAGGGGAGACCGGAAGGAGGTAAAATATTTGTGCCCCACATCACGAGAACCACGTAAGTCCACACTGCTTCTATGGCTTCACTAAGGATCTAAAAAAGTCAGTTATTATAGTTTTAAACCCCATTATATTTATGTTTTTCAATCTTGAATATTTTTTTTTGCAACTATGACATTAAAAGATCAACAGTAAAAGTACTCTTCTTCTTATATTTGTGTAAATTTGGATTCTTATCCATAACTGTAGCCTTCTCAATTTTTTAAACTCTTTCGAAACAGTTTTCCTATAATATGATTTAGTAATCATACAACAATTACTATCAATAGTATTGATGTAGGAGCGTAGGACCTTTTGTACGTTTGTAAGTTACTTTGAATAATTATTTAAAATTGCCTACACAAACCCCTTAAAAAGCGAATTTACGGCATCCTTTTAAGTACATACGCGGTGAACGTGATTTATCAAAATCTTGTGGCTTTATAAAAATAATGAGTTTATGAGTTGTATTACTTGCATTAAACCTTTAACATTACCGTTAGTCCTGAAAAAGCTGCTGGAGTGTTTGCCGCTTTGAATCACGTACATCGGAATCTGGCCTAAGAGCTCGATTATGTGGGCTATATGGTCTTCGTCTTTGTTGTAAGTGGCCCCTGAGTGCGGGTCGAATAAAAAATCACCGGTAGCCAGCTCGAATGCCTGAAAATTTGAGCGTGTTTTATTTAAGTACATATTGTTTCGTATCTACAAACTACAATAAACATGTAACGTATCTTATACATTTATACGTATAAATCTATAACTGTATGAGGTATTGAGAGGACGGCACACTCGCATGCGTTGTCTCCATCTTACGAGTAGGTAATACAGAAATTTACTCTCAGCAGATCACGTTTATTTCCATTAGTTTAAAAATTAGATTTTATTAATCCTTAAATTAGACCTATTATGAAACTTGATGGTAGGAACATCATCTGTCTTCTTATAGTGGTTTTTTACGATAGTTATTTTTGGGCAAGTTATGCGTATATAATATAGCGTAAATTAAACACACGTGGGTGTCGCATCCTCTTAAGATCTCCAGGTATGTACGATTGAACATTTCAGAGCTACCACAAGTCATCGAGTTAGACATTTACAATTCTTAAGCGCAAGTCTACAACGAAGTTGAAAAATATTAATTTTTTTATATTTTTGTGAAATATAACTTTATGATAAAAGACTGGCACTACTAAAAACCGCTGGCTTCCAATATTTAGCCAGTTATAGGCATTTAAAAAATACGCGTGACGTCATAATTTTTAGGTGTAGTTAGTAACATTATACTTTATTTGTATTGTGTTCATACGTCAGTCTATAACAAGTAGTCGCTTGTCAGTCGCCAGTCATCACAACACATAACATACTCATACAACCTACATATTTTTTTACTCTAGTTAATATTAAAGTTTAGCTAATGCTTTAAATCTAATTTGAGAGTTGGTGACATAATGTAACCATATAGTTTTGAGCCAACAATCAACGATATTGACAGTAATTTCAATCCGATTCTTTTCGCTAACGACTTTTTAAATACAAATTTGTGCAACGAAAACAGGTCTATGAAGTCAGTAAACGCGTTTATGTAAGAAGTGCTTAAATTTAAGTACTGATCGTGAGTGCGTTTATTGTATTGACTTTGAAAATTCACACTGTCCAGATAAAAAAATTTGATTATTTTGATTCGCTCACTGGGCAAATAGTGTTATTTATATTATCATAAATACAACATTATACTAAGTTAAACAATACTGTAAATATTATCTGCAAACATGTATAAATATAGTTACACTTACACTATAATAGTGCGGTGGACAACAATCCTAAAATAGTCCACAGTCGTACAAATAAATGTTTGTTAATTTTTAATTAAATTATTTAATGAACATATTAGATAAGATACATGAAATAAAAGATAAACTTGTGAAATTTAAATTACTATAAAGGTCTATATCAATGAATTCAGTATTAGCCAAGGTATAAGCGTTTAAACAACGATAATAGTATTACTCCCGTAAAATCGTGTACTGAGTAATCGGCGGCGGCGAAATTTAATGTCATGTGTATTTTTCAAATGACTGCCGTACCTAGGCTAAATAATAGTTGTAAATATATTTTAATAGTATCTCTGTTTTTATTTCACTTGATATTATATTTGAAGATTGAATTATTTTTGTGAGTGTTATGGTCCTTTAAGAAATATAATTATGTGTTTTTTAATTAGAGTAATATATTTACGAACCATACAAACATGGTATAATAAGTAAATCTGCAGTAAATTGCATAATGAAATTTATATAAAATATAGGAGGCTCCTAGTGGTTGCCACCTGACAAGTTAAGTTATTATATTAGGTATATAAATATGTTTAAGATGTAGGTATTATGTAACAATTAAATGTTTCAAGTAATTATTTTAAATTTGTTTGACACATAAAACAATATACACAAATATATTAATAAAAGTCACCATTGAAAAAAACAAACCAGACAAGCTGTGCTCCAAATGTCCGCAGGTGTGCCATATCCAGCACCTAGGAGAACCTCCAGACTTCTGTATTGACGAGTTTGAATGTTTTCTGTGTAGTGATTATCCTACGAAAAATTAAAATAAAATTATGACAACTCTTATGTAAATAATGACTATTATGCAATCCCATACAAATGTAAGTATAATATTCTGTCAGTATTATATTAATATGTTACAGCACTGAGTATTCAATATGACAGTTTAGGTATTATACACTCAATGTTAATAGTAAAAAACACTAATGGTGTGTTAAAATAATAACCATGATATTATCATTATTTAATGATAAGAAAACCATAAAGTTATTAATAATTAAGATTTAAGACACAATAATTACCTCCCAACAGGCGTTACCGAGATCAGCTATTTTGATATTTACACTTCCCAAATCATCCAACAATTCGTATAATCTTTTGAATTTACTAATTTTTCTAAAATAACAATTTGATTCGGCATAACTCTCTAGATAAAATACACGAACGTAATAAATATTTGTAAGACAAATAGAATAAAAATTATTAATTATATTAGTCATTGGACAGGTGTTGATTCACAACAATTTGTGGTTCGATCTGAAGTAGATGAAAATTCTGCCCAGATTTTTGACGAAAAATCAGTCATAAGATTTTAATAATCTTATCTATAATTTATGTGTGTAGTTGAACAGTATAATGATAAGTTATTTTTATCAGGAACCAATTCGGCAAATTGTACACTTTATATTGACCCGGGAACCAATTTCGTGTTTCCACTCTCATAATACAATAGAAAAAAAAATTTTTTTTATTGATCTTAAGCCTGGAAATTATGGCCATTAGCTGTTTGTAAAGGGGTACGGTTGGTTTGGAACATGAGTATGTGTAGCGAGGACACTAAAGACCATCCGTCACCCATCCGGGAATTAGAGACACCAGCCAATGATTACACCCAGACCACAATTCGTGACTGAATCACTGCGCCCACACCAGACCACTAAAAATATATATTTTATACTAACCGCTTTCCATGTCCAACGATTGTTCCGATCGAATTCCGTCTAATCGATAATTACCCTGTAATCTTTCATCTGCGTTATTTTTTCCACATTTTCTGTTACCTATGTAATTGAAAAATTGAAAGTAGTTACATTAATGATTTTATATGCAAGCCGAAATTAAAATCGTGAACCTTGCAAGTTGATGTATTTAAATAAATGATAGGTCCATGTTTTATGTACGGGTATACTAAGGCATAATGGAATACATCAGTAAATAACTGTATGTCTATACAACCGTATAAGAATAAAATAATATACAGTTATATACACATTGATATAAAATATTTACTATTGCTATAAATTATAGTGGTAGAGTGGAAGTTATGCATAATATTAATTCAGTCTACCAAATAATATTTAATGTCTTTCAAATTGTCCGAAGGACCTCTTCAGGACGATCGAAGGAATTATAGCTACTAGGCACTAGCTAGCCGTGCAACGTGTGTATTTTAAGTAAGAGCATAGTTCATAGGCCATAGCTACTATCGAGCTAACTTAATTAAATATCGGAATATTTTTAAGTTTTGACTGTGAATCAAGATCTGATGTTGAGATTTTCATTGGAATGAAACATAAGTCATTATTATTTTTGAAATTATTAAATTTATAATCAATTGTTTGTATATTATATTACTTAGACAATAAACCTATACCTATAATACTTAAATAGATGTAACATTTTTAAATTTCTGAAATTTCTATTATTTTTACGAATTTTATTAATTGTTACGTAATAATTTACGTTAAAAATGGGCGTGGTGTAAATGTATTCAATTGTTCGCGATTATTTTCGGTAATTTATCTCTTGCTTATCGGGAAACTGAGCAAATGAAAAAACATACATTTCTTTCTTATAATACTTTTTAAGCATTAACTGCTTTTATTAAAAAAATATATATTTAGCTGCTTGATTGATTGCTTTAAAATATTAAATGCCTAATGTTTTTTTTTTTAAATTTTATTTTGGTATTTTGGTTTGTTTTTTTTCTCAGGCCAAATCTATTTACTTTGACTCTTTGGTAAATCTTATTTGTGATATTTTGAATTGTTGACTCCAGACAAAATACTTATGTATTATATTTTAAGAATTGTTAGCAAAAATGTTATTGCTCGATACAAATTTATCGTCGAATTTATTAGCACTCGTGTCCCAGACTTGTAAATGATATACTTTTTGTATTCGTGGAATAAATACCAAATAATTGTATTACCTATTACTCGAATAATGTATTAAAAAAAAAAAAAAAAATACTATTTAAATACTTTTATTTGAGGTTATTTATAAAGCATATATTATAATATAATACAGAATATAAAGTGACATAGATTTATGGTACTAGTTAAGACAGCTAAGTACAACACTGTACAAATACATTCCACTCTATAATATTATGTTGTTTAAATTGGCATTATGACATGTATTATAATATATAGGTACCTCCTACACTTACGTAAGCTCAGTATAGACATCTGTTTGCAACTGTTTTCGGCTGTTAGCTTTATGTATTGGTGTTGAGCACAAATCAATATATTCTCAGGCTTGATGTCCGTGTGAATTATGTGACAAGTCTCGTGTAGGTATTTCAGCCCTTGCAGCACCTATAGGTACACACATACAAATCGGTATTATTCATATAGCGTAAATAATACTTGGGTATATAATGCGCGCAGCTCGTTTCTTTTTTTCCAGAGTACATGTTCTCTCAGCTGAACGTCTGAGCGGCTGAACTCACTTGTCTGATGATATGTTTCACCAAGTACAGAGGTATCCCCTGGTAGTTGGTCCTCTTGATGAGCTTAAGTAAATTGGGTCCCAGTGCCTCGAATACCATGACCACGTGCATACCCCGCAAACCGTCTATTCGGAAATCGTCAAACAACTGAATGATCTTTGTACGGTTCGTATCCAAATCTCGGTGACGATAAATCTGAATGGTATAATATTATTATTCTAATGATAATATTTTATTTTTTTAAGCATTCTGTGTACACATAAACGACAATAAGATAACCGATAAACCGATTATAAGTTGTAATACTGTGTAATAGTGGCATAATGCAGTATAATACATATCTGCATATACGGGTTCGGTGTTATACTTACACTTTTCAACATTCGTATTTCATCCAATGCACTTTCTGTGTAGTCAACTGCGGATTTCACGACCTTCAGAGCTGAAAAGTTGTGTGCCCTATAAGATGACAAAAATACAGTCTTGTTATCTATACAAATTTAAATTATTTATATTTTTTTACTAGTTCTGTTCAAAAAAATGAAGATTAAAATTCTAACTTATGCTGTTAGAATAATAATAACAATAAATAATAAAGTATTTTTTTTATCGAAATAAAATTATAATGCAAAAAGCTTATTCAAATATAAAGCTTATATTTTTTTATATTTTCCGGCATTTATTTTTTAAACTTCATTATGTGCATGTATCGTATGTACATGTAAATTGAGTGAGATGTTATTACTTATGTATACACTTGACTAAACAATGTTGAGTAAAAAATTTAAATGGTATTAAAATATATATCTCTCTATTCTTTTGTTTTGAAGAGGAAGATAAATTGGCTAACCTCAAAAATAAGGTAACAATTTAAGTTAGGGACTACAGAAGGTATTTTGTGAGTATAGCAGCGTTAATACATGTGGCTTGTTGAGGTGGGGTCGTACGCTCCATCTGCGGCAATGCTCTGAGCTTAAGTACTGTCGTTGTTAGCATTCAGATGGGTGACCAGTGACCATCCGGGTTTTTAGCAACACATATCCTTGCCACACATGCAAATAAGTATTTCCCTCTACAAACAGCTAATAGCCATAGTTGCCAGGCTTAAGATCAATAAAAAAAATATATATATATAATATAACATAAGACCTGAGAGCAATTCGAATAAAACTAAACTTAGGTAGCTTCCTGTATTTAAAAGGAAATTTGAGTGAACTTAAATATGTTTTGCCGTCTTACCGATAAAATATCTTATTTAGAGTTTACATTTCGTTTGAATTATAAGTTCTAGCTTTTTAGGCACCCTTTCATTTTTTACTAAACGTTTTATAAGTTTAGATTTTAAGTTAAAAATAATTGCATTCAAATATCATATAATATTATTCCACATTAATTTCATGTGAACTTTTAACTACCAAGAAGAGGGTCTGATACTAATTATAATTTTAGATCAAGTCATAATTTATAATGTTAAAATATTCACTGTGATATTAGATCATATTGCGAAAATAAACCAACAGAATTTTAACTGAAACAGAATACATAGAATAGATGATATTTCAATGAAGTATAGTCCAATTACTTATGTTGAAGTTCAACTCTAATCTAGTCGCTAATCCGTTAAATACTTGACTATCAATTATTGTTTGTTTTTCCTAATCTCGAAACAAATGTTGTGGCTCATTGCTATCATACATTTGTGGAGATCGCTAATAATTGATTGAATACGATTATTATTATTATTATATTTATTGATTAATTTATTAACTAGTATATTTCAAAATTATTAATTATTATTTAAAATGTTCTTATTTTTTTTTAAATATTTTGAATGAAATTCCCACATTTACTTATGCAGGTATGTTTTTTGAATTTAAAATTAAACATAAATCCTAGCCTATTTATTAAGTATTTTATTTATTGTATAAGTTATAGTTATAAATTTATAATATTATCATAATCGGTATTGTCCATTAGCTAGGTAGTAATCAATACTCATAAAGTCATAACCGTTATAGATATTTACTCGAAGAGAATATTGATACATACAAATATGATGAACATAATCATAATTCATGATAGAATTTGTTGAAAAAAGGTTGGGTTGATATTATATTATGTTAATAAATAATAAATATTTAAATTATAACAATTTTAAAACAATAGTTAATAATGAAAATGGTTATAATATTGTGAGTAGGTATTAAAAATGAAATCATAATAATTTTATGTTTCAATTGTACTGTACTAAAATATATACTAATCACGTAACGTAAAATAATAACTTAGTTATAATGTGTCTTGTTACACGGGTAATACCTAGGAAGAAAAAATCAATTTTTCTAATAATCTAATAATATAGAATAAAAAAATAAAATTACAATCACAATCACAAATAATAATAATATAACAAATGTAGGTAATTATTAATTACTAATTCAAATTAATCAATTTTATTCCATCCTATCTATTACCAAAAAAACAGGTTTTAAATGCATTATGATAATACATTTTTAACTCTTAAGTATTTAGATGAATAACAATAAATTAATAACAACAATATATTAATATTTTATGAAATTAAAAAAATAACGAACACTTTTTCACTATGGTATTTTACCTGGTTCATAAGTACATAATTAATGACATTCTATTAAAAAAAACTAATAATTCAATGTTAAGTAAATAAATAATCTGAATGACAGTGACCCGTATTAATGCGGAAAAATGAATTGTTTTAAAATTGTTTGGAAAAATATTAAAACGTCTCAGATATGAAAAACGCTATCACAGTAATTTAAATAACAATAATAAATACACACGTAAGCAAGTAATATAAGTATGCAAATCCCTTTGAAATATATTTTCAAGTCCATTTCAGGTTTTGAACCAATCGAAATTCTATGTTATAATATTTCGTTCTGTCAATCTTGCTCACATCACATAGATATTGAATGTCATGAAGGTACATATAGTAACTAGTAGGTAAGGAAGTTAGTGACTTCTCTATTTAAAGTGAAGAACATGGTTATTCCGACATGATCGGAAATCTTGCACCGAATGAATGGCAATTTTCAAAATCCTGAATACGATGAAAACATTATTATTCTGCAGTTGTATGTTTAATATAAGCCACGACAACTCTATACAAAGTCTGACAAACCACTTTACATATACTTTATGTAACTTGTGTAGTTGTGTGTCATTTAAGTGTCAAGTACAAAAGTACAATACGGCAACATAGTGCATTAGTGCATACTGCAGCAATCTCGTCTGCACTCCGTCTAAATAGTGTAATATATAATTGAAGATTACAAAGTACAAAACTATAAATAAAGCAGATAATGATAACAATAAAAAATTATTAACAACAATAATATTGTAGCTACCCCCGTACGGATTACCTACTGCAGGTTGGGAGCCTACTTTTTAGCTAGGTATCTATTATAGGTTCATGTTAATTCATCGGTGTAACTAGGGGGGTAGAGGGGGGGTAGCTCCTCTATATGTGTTTTTAGCCCCCTATAATATATTACTCTATAGCCCCTCATCGCGCAGTCGAGATCGTAATTAAAAGTCAGAACACACATCCGAAAAAAATTCGAAAAAAAAATATTATATAATATAATATATTGATACTGTGGTCGGTGGATATACCGAAAAAAGAATTTATAAGTAATTGGTTATAGTTATAGCGGAAGAAATTTTATTGTATTGACACATCACAATATAAATTATTAGGCATTGGTTTACACATGGGAATATGGCTGAAAATGGAATATTGGGTACGAATAAATGATTGTGAAACTTAAAATTATAAATTATTGTTTATTAGTTTATAGTTATATACACAAAGTATTTATAGAATTGTATCATGAATTTGTGTGGATACAGGTTTTTTAAATAATCGATAACTACAATAAATAATGTGTTTATGACTTTATGTTAATAGATATTATTCCATGTCAGGCTGCAGATCTGTGATCCTTATAATTTATAAATATTATTATATTTTTATCTTTAAATAGGTACCCGTATTGGTGTATTTTTATATAGTTATACTAGTTTTACGATTCACTGGTTATAGTACTGGTTATACTGTATTATAATATTTTATTTTGAACAATTCTCAAAGTTGTGTGCGTCTGTACAGACTGCTAACAACGAGTGCATAGTGTAGACTGTCTTAGCGTCAGAGGTCACAACATTTAATTTTATTTACCTATTAGTTCAGCTACTTGCGACCGATCATTTTCATGTATGAGGAGAATAAAAACATACATTAGGTCAACTATGACCCAAAATAGGTTCAGTGATCTGGATATAATAAATATAGAAAGAGAACTATCTAATGAAATAAACAATAATGATATTTTAAAAATATTTGCATCAAAATATAGACGTATACAACTTTGATATATATTGTACTTATTTTATTATTTACATTTGGTTTTTAATGATAAATTTATACTTTCATTTTATGGTTTATTTTTAATTTTGATTTTGGAAGAAAATTACGCTTACTGTGGCAGGGGGTGTGGAGTCCCCAAAGTTATTTTGAACATACGTTTTTTAGGACTCTAACCCTTGTAACTATTAAATCCTAGTTATGCCTATGCATGTTATGCATTAACATAATCACACATTCAATCAAATTTTGAAGTCTGAAAATACCGAGATATTATTATAGGTAGGTACCTACTTAATTATTTTGAACATACGTTTTTTAGGACTCTAACCCTTGTAACTATTAAATCCTAGTTATGCCTATGCATGTTATGCATTAACATAATCACACATTCAATCAAATTTTGAAGTCTGAAAATACCGAGATATTATTATAGGTAGGTACCTACTTATTTATTATGAAGATACGTTTTTTAGGCCTCTCACCCTTGTAACTAGTAAATCCTAGTTATGCCTATGCATGTTATGCATTACCATAATCACACATTCAATCAAATTTTGAAGTCTGAA
>PVMI01014995.1:0-13477 GCA_008528875.1 Aulacorthum solani
AATATTCAGTAGGTACAAATGCTATCTACGGTTATTTTGTTTAAAGTTACGGGAATTCTTGCGAAAAAACAGTGGTGCTTAATGAATTTAAAAACATATAACCGTAGATACTTGAAATGTTCACCAAATGTTTTTACTAGAATTTTCTCAATATTCTGATGTTTTTATATACATCATGCTTTTTCTTCTTCAGTTATTCAGTTATTCTAAATCTGATTTTTAAATTTTTAAATAGAATGTGTACTTAAAATCGAAAGACCATATTTTTCAATTAGAGATTTTTTTAACTTGGTACTTAAGGAGTGTCCTGTGTACCCTCTTTTCTACTGTAAATTATTTGACTTTATGTACTACAGATAATAACTCCATGATAATGGCCAATGGGTTTAGAAGATATTAGATAATATGGAAGCATTGGAAGCTATGATTAGAGAATTTTCGCAAGTAATTTTAGTAGTTTTTAACTTTACCTTATATTGCAGTTTCCTTTGATGAGCATGATTCAGGTTGATTGTCAGCACCCAAAAAAAATGGTTCCACAACAGGTTCTACGACATCTGAATTGGGACTTTAACACAATTTTAGTTAATTATAATGTATTAAACGAATAATCATATTCGATATTAATATACATGTACTTAGTTTTGTCACGAATTCCTATAATATTCATCACTCGAGAACTCAACAATTTCTTTGATGGAAGGCAACAAGTTTGTTTTTTGGGTTGATCCATTTTCAAGTTAAATAAATTAATAAGTAAAATATAAAACTGTAATTAAAATACAGAGAAAATTTAAGTTGTTAGTTGTTGTTTCTAGCGTTGAAAGCTGAGATAGAATGACAATATTTGTGTCCACTTATTTCGATATTTACTGTCGCCGTTCATCATTATTAATTAAATAATTATCATATTTAATTTGATCCTTAGTACTCACACCCGTTTATGGTAGATACCCAAGACGTGAATACGATAACAGATAAAAACATAAAATTAATAGCTTATGATTGACCTTAGTCCTATTCCTATAGGCAAATGATCATATATGTTATATGTATTATTTTTAGACGTACTATTGATCTGCAATTATACCACGGAATTTATTAAATTTCATCTCAATAATCAGTATCTTCTTTAATTCTACTTTATCATATTCAATTTTACTAGTTCAAGATAATGTTCTTTCTCTTGACTGTTTAGTAATGACGGAAGGTATAAATATAGATAGGCACAAGATACCAAAATATACCAAATACACCTTACTGTTCCTATCGTAGCTTTTCTACTGTTGAAGGATTACTTTTCTAGGGTTAGATTATACTTATACATAGGTACAAAATATTTAAGAAAAGGGAATATTTATTTCTAGTACTATCAAACAGTTAGAAGAAAACCAAGTTGATAAACTTAAATTTATAAAAATAATATCATAGGTATTTACACTGTTTACAGGAGGTTTTCAATAATATAAGTTGATTCAAAACGTTTTTGGAGAATCTACTAAAATATATTATATTGTAAAGACTTGTTCTGATGACAATTTATCGTAATATAACAATACGCAGGTATGTGTAAATAGTAGATGAAACGTGAATACTTTAAAAATCTGTCAACATTAATTTTACAAAATATTTAAAAAAATAATTATTTTTTATGGCAATATGTCATAGTGATAACCACCAGACTCCATAAAAAAATATCTAGTTATAACTGTGTTGGTGCTATGCTTGAGTTAAGCTCAATTATAAAGTGGTAAATTTGCCCAAACATCTTACATTAATTGTTAATACACGAACAATTAATAATTATTTTTTTTATTATATAGAGTGTAAGTAAAATACGAATCATAAAATAATGGAGCGAGGAAGTAAATATTAAATTATCAAAATATATAACAAATTCAAGTTTTTAATTTTCTTATAATTTGAATGAAAGTCAAAGAATTTTTATGGGTAACATAATATTAAAACACTACTACACTAGTTACTACTCTTTAAGTTTCCACCCAGTATTAGCAAAATATCTTTTTTATTTAGAACATTTAATAAATCTCTTTTGATAACCATTAAAGACAATTTTGAGAATCAATTTAGTGACATAGTTGATCTTGCATAAGTATTTAATAAACACATTGCTGGAAATGTTCTTCCACTAGTTGCGGAACTTGCTTGAACAGAAAGTGATAAATGTAACATATCTTAATAACAATTTGGAAAAACAGATTTTTAACTAAATTTCCTTTGATAATTGTTAATATTTTATTTAAATTATACAAAATCTGATTCTAGTTTATTAACATTTTCTAACATGATAAAATGTTCAAAATATTTTGAGCTATTTATAAACATTACAAATAACTTTTAATAATTTTCTAAAAAATTTTTTTTGTCAGGTCAAGAAACTTGAAAATTAAATGAAGGTTATACATAAATTGTTCATTCACCAGATTTTTGAATGAAAAATAACAAAAATTTTAGTTATTTTGTTGTAATCTAAAAATATTTTTCGTGAGTACATGAAATTTTTACCTAATTATATTTAATACACACAATAACATTTTCAAACGCAATGTATTTTGCAAAAATTAATTGAACCTATCGTAATAATACTAGTAAAATTAACTTTAATATTATAACACAAATAAATCATCTAATATACTCAATAATATAGGCTGACAGACTGTCTTAGCTCAGAATTGTATTTCATATACAATTATTTATCATTAAATTCAATTTTAACACATACAATCAACAACTACTGTACAGTAAAACAGTTCCTAACTTTCCCACATTTTTTAAAGTTATTTTTCTTGTTTATTAGAAAATTTAAATACCCAGCTTATTCATTATATTTAATTTAAAAAAAAAAAATTGTAAAACAATATTATAATATGTAACATTTATTTATTTCAAATAATGGATTTAAATTATATAATATAATAGGAAAAAATAATATTTAAAAAAAAACACTAAAAACTAGTTTCACTTTGTCTTCTTTTTTTCTTTCTTTTTATCTTCTTTGTACTCATCATAGGTTAGGTTATTTTCAATTTTCTTTGCCTTCTTTACTTTTTGCCATTTGAGTGGATTACGAGCATAAAAAGGCCAAGGTGGGATTGTCAGCTAAAAATTAAATTTTTTTAAGATATTACAGCTTCTAGTTATTGTTATAAAGTTAGTCCAATAGTTTAATAATCATTATTCTAATATAGTATTTATTAAGGGCTCAATGTTTATTACAATGAAGTAACAGTTTATATGCTATCAATTGCAGATTTTTCAGTTCAGTACACTTACCATTACCGTTATTGTCAGATAATTTGCCACAACGGCAGAAGAGCAAACATTAATAACCAGTGGTTCTCCATATTTCGAATTATTTATTATTTATTTACAATTGTAACTAAATATTTTAAAACTAATAGTATGTTATTAATTTGAAACCAAAAAACACCACCGCATTTGTGCCAAGTTACCTGACAACTAATGTATAAACTTTTAAATATGACATTATTTGATATGTATAGTAATCATTTGGGCAGTACTTGATATAAAATATGAAATTTAAAGGTTGAATAATTAATTACAGTTAAACAAGAGCTCTGGTCCACAGATACTAAAAGTACATTTTATTTTTATACATTCTTTTTTAAAATTGTTATTTTCATATATTAATAATAATTAATATTAAGTATTATTAATTTACTTACTAAAGCAGAAACAAAAAATCCAATTAATGTTAAACCAATTGTGATTGAAAATTGCTCTTTTACATATCCCAAAATAAAACCAACAAACTGTTAAATATACAAATAAATAAAATATTAATATCAATAAGATCCAATGTTCTAAGTATAATAAAAACTTACCCCACACAGAGTAATAATGGTTCTAAACAAATATTCAGCATGTTTTTGTCCCACAAAGTCCTAAAAACATATTAATTATTTTGTATTTTAAATTTTGACTAAATCATATTTAATTTAAATTCAAGCATATAATAAAGGTACTTAAAAACATTTTTAATTATACTTGTAATTTCATAGTGTATAAATGCCATAAATGCGATAAATATAAAAAATATTGAGTACCTAACACATATTTCACCACAAAAAATATATATTTAAGAATAATGTTTTTTTAAATAAAATATTGGAAGAATCATAGAAAGTATAGTTGTACATTGATATACATAAAAATCAGGGCTTATAATATTATATTTGAACATATTTTGCTTTAATTTATACACTTGATGGGAGAGGTTGCTCACATTATTTTGAGTTTACGGAGATGCATTACATCAAAATTAAGAGCACTTTTAAAAATTAATCAAAATATGCCCTGATCATAACGCTAAACAATTTTAGAATCTTATATTCTTACCATATGCCATTTCCAAATTGATAAATTATCAAACATTATGGAAAGCTCACAAATAATATAATTTACTCTACTTTATTATACTTCTCAACTGTAATATATAATAGTCGATCTTCAAAAGCTCTTAAGAGTAAAAACTATTGACTAATATTTTATTTTACTGAATACGAAATACAAATATTAGTAATGTTACAAATTTGTATACGACATACGTTATCGTATTGATAATACTATCGACACACGTCATCGCTATATTATTCAAAGATACTATATAATTCGTGGTAGTCATCTTTGGTTTTAGCTTATCTATCTGTTTCGCGCTTTTATCACTATCAGTGTTTATTTATTTTAGCATAATATTATTTGTTTACACTATTTTCATTTGGAGAAATACAATCTCCAGTCTCTATTCTTGTGTACCTATACTCAGATACTCTATAATCCTATAATAAGAATTATAAAGTAATATAATGTACTTAATATTATAATTATCACTGTTAAATTAAATTTTAATTATGAACATTTTTGGAACAATAAAAAAGTATACATTCTTAATACGATTTCGTTATAATTTTGAAATCATTTATGAACGGTTTGTTATTATTTTACTTACAATATATCTTGTAAATATTGATGATTTTTGACAACTTTTGATAGCTGTGTAGTAATATTTCATTTATAATTATAGTTATGAATAAAAAACATTATTGTTATAATCTTTTTTTTTCTATAATTCAGTATTGTTTTATTAGTTAGTTTGTTTATTTAAGGATGAACTACCTAGTGTGTGTATTATGTTTAAGACACAAATTAATTACTGAAGCATATTGATCTAAATTTTTTTTTTAACTTTATGCTATTTAGGTGATGTAACTATAACTTGATTTTCCAACAAAAGATGGACACTAGTCGCAATACAGTTGCAGCCATATTAGAAGAAGTTAGAGATGATGTGCACAGTTCAACAAGTCGTTTATCACATCCTATCCGTCCAACCAGCACTAATGATGCTAATAAAATTGTCATTTATGTTCAAGACAAAAATCGTTTTGTGAAGACTGAACAGCATGATTTCTTTAATCATGTTAATGATCATCCACCTTCTTCAGAGAACTACAATAACTTACGTCCAATAGCAGCAAGAGTTCAAAGGGTATTTGCATCTTTAGGCACTGTCAGTCAAGGTCTTCTAGCAGGAGTAGCATTAGCACAATTATTTTTGGGCGAAGCATCTCAACGATCACCATTAATATTGATGTCATTTTTCTTATTGTCGACTATATGTATGTGCACAGTTCTGGATATTTTTGACTTGTACAGATGTGAGAGCTTTAAACCAAAATATATTTTAGTAAGTTGAAATACTTGATGTTATTTCTAATGTATTTAGTAATAACTAAGATCAATAAATTATAAATATTTCTAATTCATAATCTCTACATGTATTTGGTAATTTATTCATATTTTGAAATGTTGAGGTATGATTAAAAACTTATTATAAGAATTTTTTTTATAAAAATTAATTTAGTCAACATTTTTCTCTCTCTAATATACTATAAAAAAAACCAATTTTTTTAATAACAAAAGATATTAAAACTTCAAAATATCAAAATCTAACCTAGCCCTTTTGACCGTGAATCAAAAATTTAGCTCTTATTACTTTTATAATCAAAAATGTATTGTATCCTCATAATCTTAAAATTTCCAATTTTTTTTATCCATTTTATAAAAATACTAGTTTTGTTAAATTTAAATTCATTATTAATTTAAGTAGATTCAACTGTTGAGTGAATAATGATAAATCCAATCTATTTAAGGTTTTCTTAATCATTAGGGCTTGCTTACATTTCCCAAGTTATTTTGCTGTTGTCAAAAATAAAAAAATGTTTCTCAAAAACTATTAATAAATTGTTTAATATTCTTGTTAAATTATATGACTTTAATTTCCAATCTTGATAGTCAATACACACAACATTGTTGTACAAGTAACTCAGTCTTATAGTTACTTATTCTTGAACTAATGTTAAATTAATCATATTATCATTTTGTATTTTGTATTTTTCAGGTATTATTCTTAAGTGTATTAACAGCTTTAGCTGCATTTGCATGTACTACATATGATACAGCTATTATGTCTGGTAGCAAAGTGGAAGCCAAAGTTTCGGAGACTTGGCGAGCATTAAACTGCTGTCGATGTTATGGTGCTGTTCTTGGATGGATTATTATTATTATTATGAAACCTAAAGATCAATTAGCACAGTTTTTAAGTATTGATTAATTTTTAAGTTAAAAATATTTTTTTTTTAACTTTTAATGAAAAAATTAATAGTTGTATGAAATTTCACTATACATATTCACTATTATACGTTTGGGTAATATGGAGAGAATGAATGCTAGAAATTCACAGATGTGAAAATCAAATACACCTGTTAATGTTTATGAATTTTTAGATTAATCCATTTACTCTAGGGCTTTATAGTATAAAGCCAAACTATAGCTGAATTGCTTATAAAAATATTGTCAGCCTGACATACCAAAGGGCCCATGGTTAGTTTTTTTAAAGGGGCCCCATATTGAATTACAAAGGCCCTAAAAATGCTCACTTCAAGCTGGAGTCCATTAAAGAAAAATTACATACGGTTTAATACCTCCTTAAATACTTTATGGGTTTCTTCCTCCGTAAAAAGACTAGGAAAACGCCAAACAAATAAAAATTTAAGAGACCCCAAAAAAAGAAGTGTAAAGCTCTGTTTGTGGCCTTGGCCAAGTTGAAACCATATAAGAAACAACTTGGTTTTATAAGTAGACAAAACTTGTTTTATTGTATTTGAATAAACAAACTTATATTAAAAAATAGTCTTGTAAATAAACTGTGTTAAAATTGTATACACAGTATTACAGTTACACCGAAACTACGGAGTAATTGCTTGCACCAACGTTTAAGCACCCGAAAAAAAATTATTTAAAATTCACATTTTTTTTTGTTAGATGCCAAATTGTATTTATTTATTTTTACTAACTAAATGTATAATCAAAATTATAATCAAAATTATTTTTAATAAATTGTTATTATTCTATGCAATATAATAAAAATAAACTTAATGTACAAATTTGTATGTGTCTTATGTATAGAGCTATTGTTCCTAAATTATAATTGAAATCAAGTATTTTATTTTTGTTAAAATAAAAAAATAATTTTTTTAACATTAAAATTGCATGTATACTTATTAGAAACTATATACAAACATATTATGTTCATTTTAATTTGTACTTGTCATTATATTGGCAAATTATATATAATTACAAAATTGATTAATGTGTTATGTAGGCACTGATTAAATTTATTTTACATTTGATTCATAAAGGATTTAATGATTTTATTTAAATTGTATCGAAATTTAAAGTTTTTAAATAAAATAAAATTCATAAATATCTGGTAGAAGTAATTTTATTTTAAATTTATACCTAATTAAAATTGAACTTTTATCATTAAGTAAGTGTGTTTTCATTTATCTATACAACTCAATTTAAGAGTAAAGTTGTATTTGATCTATATTTGAATTTAATAAATTTAACATAATAAAAATATTGCATTTAAATAAGATATAGTAGAGACATTTATTATAATTAAATATTGGATTTTTTATTCATCTTTTATTGAATGGCATTTTTTAATTTTTAAACATTAATGTTTAATTATTTATTAATTTTATTATTTGCTTCCACAATTTTAAAAACCTCTAGTAAAAGAGATATTTATCTGAAACATTGCATGTGTAGCCACTGAATGCAAAATATGAAGTATAATATGATCAATATATATACTTCCTCTCCAATACTATCTATAAAGATTTATGAATTATATTAAACCTTGGGTGGTATATAGTACTTTAAACTGTACTCTTATATGAGTAAAGAAATTGGGAATGTCTAAATACCTATTACAAATGATCAAATGCAGTTAGAGCCGTATGTTGTATATTATATAAACCTACAACTGAAGTTATTTTATTTCTAAATTAAAAACAATGATGGTTACATTGTAAAATAACAGTTGCGACTGATAAACATACGCCTAAATTACAATACCATATAAGTAAATATCCAAGTAACAACCCGATTAGTTATTGGTTATTATTATTTGTTTGTTATAATTTATACGATCAAAATTTAATATGTGTGTAAAAATGAAATAATAACGTTTTCAAATTTCCCACTTAAATAGTATGACATCGATGACATAGCCACTGCGATATATTTTTATTTTCGTTGGCATTATAATCGATATTAGTTCAACACACGATTCTTTCTTTTTTCGTAAAATATTTTAATTCTTTTTTTAGAACACACAGAAATGTGGGACCAGAATAGGCTCATAAGTCATCAATACAATAATGCATAATATTTTAGAATGTAATATTGTAATGTGTATGATGATTATATTTCATCATTTCAACGAAAAATAGATACTCATCACCAGTCCACCTCCGTATAAAAAATAATAATCAATGAGCCACCTATAAAACTCTCGGAATACATACAATTCCTTGATTATTATTATAGATTATAAATAATAATAATGATATTAACAATAGATATATTCTAGATTTCATAATATTCTATTCTATTTCTATTTTCTTTAGTCAATGACAGCTGAGGTAGAACCGCGGCCGGCGTTCCCATTTTCTCAATTCAATTTTCTCTTCCAAGAACGTCGACAATGACGTCAACTACCGGCAGCCGCGGACTAGTCCGTGGTTTGGCCGCACATATCGCGGTGTGGGTGCGGTGAAGTGGCGGTATACGTAGCCCGCCTGCCAGAACAGCGAAGTGAGCGAGTGGACTGTGGAGTCCTCTACGGAAGCCGCACCCAATTTTTATCACTCCGTGCCGCTCGCGTATCACTACAGTACAATTTTTTTTTATTATTATTATTATTATTAATTCGATAAAAAAAAAATAGCGAGAGAGAGAGAGAGAGAGAGAGTGAGAGAGAAAGAGAAAATAGTAAGAGTAAAAGCGAAATAAGAAAATCGCGTCTCGTTATTCAAATAATATGTGCAGTGCGCCGTCTTAGCAGAAAAGTTTGTGCAAGTCCGCGCGGTCGTCCGTCCGGGTTCGTCTTAAGTTTGGCATTCGGGTGCGCGAGCGTGTCGGCCGTGAAACTTGGTGTATCGCAAGTGCGTGAGCGACGTGAATGTGCCTTACAGAAACATCGGGCACTCGGCCGGACTGAATATAGTGTCATACAATACACGGACAAGGGTGAGCGTTAATTAATAACAGTAATAATAATTATAATTAGGTAGTTGGTTATAACATGGGTATGGCTAGGTGGCTAGAACGTAGACATTGTGCACTATTTGGCTGATAAGGGATGTATCGGTGATCGTATGGCTGACCGACAGTGGTCTGTGTATCTACAAGCGCATATTGACGATCATGGTAACGTCAGACACAATAGTCCGTAGTTGTCGGGACGCCCTTTGAGATACTAACAGGCCCTGTGCAATAAACTTGTGTACACATTGTATACAACTTAACTATACTAGAATCTAATTATTTTATATCGTTGTCGAATACTGTGCCCAACTTTAAAACTTAAAGTTTAATCTCAACTCTTCTTGGGTGTTTCTCCATTAATATGTGTACATTTAATACAGTATTATTTGCTTATGTGCATAAATAGAATACATAATTTCCAATAATAAATGTTTTATGAACAAGTATTAATCACAACAATTTTAGAAATATTAAATAAAATATCTACCTATCCTATTAACATCTTTAAATTATTTCATGTTAAAAACATATTTTATACTAAAAATGTACGTTATAGACATTTAAAAATGATTTAGGAGAAATATTTATGTAAGTAGGTAGTAATAAGTTGTGTTGACAACAATTTATAAATAATTATATTGATCTAGGTACCAATTAATAAAATAATTAATACTGATTATTAGTATTATATCATTATATAGATACCTCGATAAATATTAAACATTCAGTCATATGATCATATTTTAGGATACTTAACATTAAATAGGTATGTGTAATAGGTACATAACACTTAAAGTAGATTATTTTCTATAGCTAAGTACGTTTTGGAAAATTCAAGTATACCACCCAACGTCCGACGTCCCTACTCAGTAAAAGCATAACTGTTAAAGTTTATTTTTAAATTTTAAGATGCAGTATTGTATTGAATAGTACTAGAGCAACTACTGAGACAAATGTTCTTTAATTTGACACATTATGAAGTGGTTACCCCTTGAAATGTGTGAATTGTTTTTTTTTTTAAGAAGATAACATATTTTAGGTACCAACTACCACCTAGTATTAAAACTTATTAATGGATGATTATTTTAACTAAGTAAAAATCGAGGTGAAAATTCTGATAAAAATTTATCATTTATTATGTATATCAAATCATTTTGATATTAACTCTTTTTTCCTTAACAATAATTTATAATTGAGTAATCTTATGTAAGTAGGGGTCTAGAAGATGGAGACATCAATCATACTTCTATACTTCACTGTCACTTCCTTTTTGTATCAATTGATATGTTATAAATTATGGTAAGGTACCTTAATAGTTAACATTTTATTTGTACCTGTATAAATTAACCTAAATTTTATTACTAAATATAATCATTAATTACCTTTTCTTGCCTTTGGCCTTTATCTCACTTTTAAAAATTAATATAAAACAGTACTGTTTATTTATTAATTATGTAGTAAAAAGTGAAAGTACCTATTGTATAATAATTTTTCGGAAAAATAATTTAATATATTATATTTGGTACAAATTAAAAATCAAACTAGAATTTCTGATAATGGTGTTATAATTTTAGGTAATAATTAAAATTATCCATCTTCTTTTATATACCAATACGCTAGAATTTCAGGTACTGATTACAATTCGCATAAGCTTAATTAATATTGTTTATCATAATAAATATTGTATACAGCCATATAGGTATATACCTAATAGTTTATTTGTTTTCCCTCAACTCATCACTCATGTCCATGTATCCCATCTTTAGAAAGTTCCTTATTCTTACTTTTTTCATTCTGTTACTCTAATATCTACATATCATCAGATCAAAGTCAGCTCCTAAATTCTCGAACATGTCATTTACTTTTTAATTAAATGTTTTACCAAGTCAGGCTTCATAATCTAAATTGTTATTTAACATTTACATTACCTATTTGATTATATTTTTTATCTACTTATATTATTATTATCCCCTCGATTACCCCTGTTAACAACTATAGACATAATTGGTGTGCTACACCTGTAGCGTTTTTCCTAGAAAAAAGGAATATAAATGTAATAGATTGATGTAAAGAGTAAAGGTTGTATTGTGATAAGGTATGTTTGGAATTTATATTTTTCTGGTATAGACTAATTTATAATACATTATATTCAGGGTCGAGTACTGTTAATAACAAAATTAATTATTATTTAATTGTTGACCCAAATTAACTTCAACAGTATTTTTTTAAATAGCTCACGGCCATACAAAAAATGAAAATGGAATACACGAGGGAATACATAATTGTTTTCAATAATTTTTGTATAGTTAGGTTCTGTTATAATTTTAATTTTAATTTATTGTCAAAATTATATTGTAAAGTAATGGCTGGAAAATAGGTAATTAGGTATTATTTAATTCTGAACTAATTTTAATAAACAGAGTACCTATATTATAAAGTTACCAACAAAACTGTTAGGTATAGGTATCATAAATATACCATATTACAGTAGGATACATAGGTGCCCATTTGGTGGTTGGGTGCAAGAGGAAGACATGTCCCCCCTAGAAAAGGATAAAGTAATCAAAAAAATTATGCATGTTTCGAATTTATATACTAATTCATATTTGATAACACACTTGATACCGTGGACTTTTGCTTAATATTTATCACTTCTAAGAAATAATATGTTTATGCTATAAATAGTTTGGAATCTCGATTAATTTTGCCCCCCCTCTCCCTAAACATTACCCCATAGGCTCCCTCAGTAAGCTATCTATGCCAATTGTCAGTTATTGTAGAACTCAAAATTATCAATAGGCTAATTTATATTTTATTTATTTAGGTATATCGGGTAAGCAAACATTGAAAATCAAAAGCTTTTGAATTGGTATATTATATTTTTGCTAACAATAACCTATAATCAACGATGCCTCATTATTAATTTATAGAATATGTGAAATCCAAAACATTTTATCACAGTAAAAACTTTCATACATTTTTTGTCTATTAGAAACACTCAGCGATTGTTTATAATGCTTTATAGAAAAAAATAACATACATATCATCGGTCAGGTAGTTTTGGGTAACTATCAGCATCATAACATTATTTTATAATGGATAATATGGTATAGTATAATTATATTATACACCTTTAGTAGTGTATACATTTACATAATTGTAGAATAATAATTATATATATATATAAATATTTTTTAGATAATTGTTATTAGTAATTGATAAAATTGTTTACAAATTTAAAACAGTTGAAAGGTGTAGAACCTACAGAATAATGTATTGTTTTTTTTTTGCGTGTGAAGAATAAATATAAAAGTCTATTAGATATATAAAATAATAATTAATATAGTTTATATACTATTTATTTTAGTTTTGTCCATTAGTAAAATTATTTGTTTAATTTTGTACATAAATTAATGTGCAGTAAATATATTCCCCTTGTAAGTGTATCACTAGACAAATTAAGTAATGGGGGGGGGGGGGGGNNCCCCCCCCCCCCCCCCGGATATAGATAATCATCTTTATTGGAATCTAATTTTTTTTCACCCTAAATTTTTTGGAAATATTAAAACTAGGGTATAAAAAAATTATAACAATATACGTTATAAATTATAAAATCATATAGCATAAAAGATCATACGTGGAAGCCGGATATGTGGAACACAAATATTTTCGCTGGGATATACTACTTGGTGATTCTTTTTCTACTACCTATATTCACTTATTATCACAAGTATACGTATGCTCCCCAAACGTTTTGTGAATAAGTTTGAAACAAAATTATATTTGTATCGTTGTAATTTTTCAAATTATGTTCTCG
>PVMI01015010.1:0-25233 GCA_008528875.1 Aulacorthum solani
GGTAACAGTAAGTAATATAGCTAACTAATTGGCCAGTGAATTCAAACCAAGATTTCTGAAGTCGAAGGTATTTATAAGAAGATTAGGTCACATATGAGGGACGGCGCGTACGCAGTCCCAGCTATCAAAAATTATGCGTCCGAGGTATCCACATTAGGGATACTCGCAGGGGTCAACCGGTTCCGTGTGCAATGATCCGATCTCGCCCTGGAGGAACCGCCATATTGATCACGGTTAACCTCCACACCAGGTAAGTATATCCTCGGGGCGTCGGTCCAGCCTTTATATGCTATATTCCGGTTACCGCAAAACGGTCCACGCCCTTAGCTTACCGTCGACCGATGCGGTCGTCCGTCGATATTACGTCAACCGGTAATCGGTTCAGTGGTTTTCCGAGAAATTCTTGTAAATTCGAAATATTTTTGGAGTTATTCAGGACGTACATAAGTACCTAGACGGTACGATGAACGCGCGTCTAAAATGTCGGTCGACGATCAGCGCTACCTATGAGCGCAACAGTTGTCATTCACAATTATCGACAATTATAATAATTATTGTACGCAATTTATTCACGGATAGTCGACAAAGACGTCGCATACCGTAGACGATATCGTTTTGTCATACTGTATTTATTCTCGACAGATATTTCAAATGAACGTTTAAATAGGTTTATACATATGATTGCTGTACCTGTACACCAATTAAAATATTTTGTGTTTGTTCATCGTTTTAAACAGTCATTAATATGTTATTGAAACAAATTAAGTGGGTACCTATGTATGTTTCTCTGTATAAACGCGTGACCATATCCAATTTGTAGAAAGGATACCTATACGATATTTTTGAAACATTTTCGTCTGAAAAAGTATTTATACGGACATCATAACTAAAAACAAAATCACAAGCCAATATTTCGTTCACTGCATTCATCATCATCTAAAAACATTTACAATCTAAGAATATTCATAGATACCTACCATTATTATATTTTATTACAAATATTTAAACAAAGCTATTAGCCAGTAGCTATACACCAAGACGTGTTGTGTGTCAATATATTGTTTACAATAATATAGTAGTATTTTTAGGAATTTGTAATTTGCACTAAATTAAGAGTATTTTTACAAAATTTGACGTCTCCGTCGTAATCGCTCTGCTATAGAATACCTATATACCTATTGCGTTTTATTAATTAAAAAAAAAAAATAATCCATTTGTTATAATATTATAAATTATTATAAAATTATACATGTTTTTCAAATATTTCATTATAATTGTTATTAGGTGACTTTAAAATCAATATTGATTCACCATAAACTAAAATAGAATAGGTATTCCGTGTTATTATAGCTTTGTCCATGTACAGCTCGAAATGCCAATATTATTCGTGTACAACTGTTATACTCTACTATCGAAACATTTAAAACGTATTATAACTAGCGAAAGAATCGATATGAATTTTAGTGCATATAAAATTTGTATTTTTTCTAGCCGAAACGGCGAAATAACAACAAACGCATTTCCAAAATGTTGGTGCAAATTACACATACCTTTTATGATGCATTGACTGGTGCCAATTGACTATTAGCAGTATTTTTATATATTAGGTTTTACATGACGTGTACATCGCCAAGACAATAGTTGATAACATTCAGGAATTATAATATATTTTATGTTTGAAATATTTTTCGTATAAGTACATTTAGGGCAAAATGGAAGTCTATACAAAAAAATACATTTTGACCATTTGACAGTTTCATTTCGTGTACGGTATATCTACATGCGATTATACACAATATAGGAAATGCCAACGACGATTTCTATGAAATATAATTTGTGTATAATATTTTAAAAACTTACTTGATTTCTAACATGGGATATTGGAATAGTGGAATACCAACAATTGAACAATTACTTTGACTTTAGTAACATTATAAATCACACTAATACACAATATAGCATTTCTTAGTAAAACTTAGGTATAATAGTATTGTGGACGTGAATAGAGAAGAGATGTTCTTACTTTAGCCATGGTGAGGTAGGCTGAACTTCATTTTAAAATAGGTGTACTGTTTCAACATATTGAAACATCTGCTGTTACATAACCGACTATTAACCGTTAAAAACTTGCATTTATTTATTTATTTTATAGCATTTCTATTAATTTTTACAAAACTAAAAATTATAAATGTGATAATAATATATTATATTATCAGGCGTGTTCTTAATTTAAATAAGTGCCAATGGAGTAAGACTATTTGAAAACTCCTGCTTTACGACATCCTACTTTTATAATGTAAATACGAACTCAGTGTTTTGAATCAGAATGAGTAGGTAGGTAACTCACAAAATTATTTTTTAGCGATAACATCAAATTATTGTGAGGGAACTGGAGGTTAGGAATACGACAAAGCGCAAATCGCCTATTACTTTCGACAGCTTAAAAACGCAAAATTGTATTTTTGCAACTTAGTAGTGGGGTGCAGGGGCGTATTTAGAAATGTCTTCTGGGGGGGGGGGGCACAAACAAAAAGTTAAAATTATACACAGTTATAACTTAACTCATATTGTTTCAAATCTGTTCTTAATTTCAATTAACAATGCATCAAGGTATGAATAATAAACAGAAACTTTATAATAACACCCAGGTGTGTTTGATTCTGATGAAATATTTAAGCAGTTACGCTGTTTATTTGCTATTCGTGATATCTTGATTTTGATGTTAAATTTATTAGTCAAACCTTCAGATTTCTTAAAAATATCTTTTAAGTCATTTCCGTTACGTTGATTTGTCAAAACACAAAAGAGCAGACTGTATTAAAGTTTGTGCCTCGGATAAATCAATAGTTGGATTCTTGATAAAGATAGTGCTATATTTAAGGTATGAATTATAATTTGTAATGTCAATAAAAAATCAAATCTTATTATTGAGTTGTATAGTTCATAAACTTTTGTCAGAACTTTCAATCATATACTCTAAAAATGATACAATTGCAGGAACCATTTAATTAAATCTTATAAAAGTTTTGCAATGTTCAATCCATTTAGTTGTACATAGCTTTAATAAAATATCTGAATCAAGATTTGGACAGTGTTTTTTATTTTTATCTTAAAAAATTTCAAGTTTTTTTGGAGAATCTCTTATGAAGTTTGTAACTTCTTCAACTATTCCAATTGTATTTCGCACTGGTTGAACTGAACATGCCTTAACTAAATTTGAGCAGTGACTATAGTAACACACATGTATAGCTAGAGGTTGATTCTTTAAAATATAAGCTTGAGTGCCTTTAAAAGGTCTATGGATATTAATACTTTCAAAATTAAAAAAGTATAATATACGGTGTATGAGGAAGGCATGGGCCTATGGGCCCCCTCTTAAATATGCTCCTGAGAGGGATAATGGTACAAAAATAAATTTTATTATCTGAAACAGTATTGTAGGTACCTGTTGCACTATAAGTTTAGGTTTAAGATTTTCTGGTCAATATTTTATTATATTTAGTTCTATAATGTGTTTTTTTACTTCAAAAACTATAGTGATCAAGTTCATTATAATTTAATATTATTGTATTGTATTTTTTCCACGGTAATCAATTTGATTCTTCCATAATTTATTAAACAATATTTTTTACTATAAGTTGTTTAAAGACTAAATATGTATATTAATTAAATTATTGAAATATGGGGCAATTTACCGTCCTTAAAAAAGTCACAGGACACTGAGACACATTAAAAACTGGTACAGGGAAGTATGACAAGTGACAACCCTAGGTAGGTACGTGGGTTTTACATAGAAACCATTTTAAAATAGATTTTGTTTGACCAACGACATTGTTTAATTAAGTGATCAACTTGCCTATCCATCATTTATCAAAACAATACCCTACACTTACAACATCAAGGAACTGTAAACCTTTTAATAATTCTCAATGCACATGGCTATCAATAATAACTGTAAAAGTGTAAACCTTCAATAAATATTGAGTGAAATATCTTCAAAGAATAAAATTATTTGTGTGCTTTCATAATCACAAAATACTAACTATTTTTTTAAACTAATTATCAGAAGTCACACGGTAAGGTTAAATAGTTTTTTAAAGGGACCTACATATAGTGTATGATTATAGAACAGAATCAAGGAAGGAAATTTTACTATTACAAATATTAATTAAGTAGAATATCTTTATTAAAACTTACTATTGAAAGGGAATTTAGCATTTAATCACAAAAGAAATTGTTTGCATTACTTACCTAGTTTAACTGTTGTGAATAATATTATCAAGACATAAAATATAATTATAATATTTATCAGCTAGGCTGCTACAACCTCCAATAATATAAGATAAAAAATGTCCATCGTCAAACTGTGGGGCTCATTACATTTGATTTCATCGATAGGTATTTTGTAAATTGCGTCTTTAACAGTTTTACTTTTCTATCATTTATATTATCTTAATGACCACTATACACAACTTACATATTCATTACCAAAATAACTTCCATACAAATTAATAAATTAATAGATATGAATGTGTGCAACTTATAAATTTAAATATGTCATATACATTTTCTTAATTTGTATAAATATATTAATTTTAATTATATTTTCGATGTACATTTGTATACAGATATATAATAAATCGTTAGTTACAATATTTCTTAACTACTATGTATACTCAAATAATATAAAATGTTTAACCATTAACATTTTTATAAACACATATGAAAGTTGTGTTGATATTCTAGTTATTATACAAAAAAAGTCTAAAATCAAAATATAAGCATTAGAGATTTTAAAATATTTGATTTTTACATCTGATGACACTTGCATTAAAAATAAAAACATTCAAGATAAAAGAATATAAATATCAGTACCATAAAAATTAAGGAATAATAGAACTTTTATACAACCCAACAGTAAAGTTTGAAAAAAAAATACTAAATTATTTCCATTTACTTGTAAATAACTCACATGATACGTATTGAAAATAAAGGTATATAATTAAAATTTTGTATAATTCGCAAATATACTTACTTAATAGTAATATTTTTAGTTAATTTAACCAATATAAATGAGCAACAATATTCGGAACAGTCTCATTATTTTATCATTGTTATTCCAATATTTTATTATAATAGTTAAACTATCTTAAAAAATGGACATTTAAAAAAATTTGTTACATAAAATTGTTAATTCAATCTAATTTATCTAAAATGTCATAAGTATCACAGGTTTGAAAAATAATTTGATTTTTATTAGTATCATAAAGTATATAAGATGTCATTAAAATATTATGATCTCAATAACATAGCTTGTTAGTCAACTGCTTATTTATATATATATAAAAAAAATGATGAACAACTACAATAGTAGAAGAGGCAATTAAAAAACAATGCATTAAACATATTAAATATAATATCCTTATTTTTTTAAATAAAAATAAAATTTTTAAGATTCAACGGTAAGACAGGTGTTATAAATTAAAATTTCACTAATATAATAAAATGTGACTAATAAATAATAAAAGAATTGAATCAATTCTAGTGTAAAGTCAATATACAGTTAATATCCTTGAGTTGAAAAGTTTTGTTTTACTTCTCATTCAGTAAGAATGATTTGAGTGAATAATAAAAATTAATAGCTCAACTAATCAACATATTTAATTAAAAAATAGGATATTATTAATACAATTAAGTTCCTTTAGACAAAAATATTATTTAAAGCTAACAAATTTGTATATGAATTATGTACAAATTGTTCATACTCAATATGCCTCTTTTACTATTGACATATTATTGCATATCATATTCATACATGTTTTGTCCTAAGTTATTATGAAATAATTAACTTATTATAAAATAAATGTTCTTGATGAAAATAGCAAAGATTTAATTTGAATTAATATATAATACAGTTGAATAGTTCATTACGGAAGAAACAAAATGTAAAACTTGCACCAAATTTCATCTATAAGCAGTTGCAATGAGCATTGTTAATGTTGAACTCGTGTAGTTGGTAAATCTCGCTCTGTAAAAGCAGTCCTGGATCGACTGCGATATAACAATGGAGCTCTTTTATCATCTAAAACATTATAAATAGACATTTAATGGAAAACAAATAAAATTGCACATGATAATTAATTTAATATAGAAGTATAAAAATAAATGAATGAAAGTGTATTACCTCCGGTATTTGTGCCACCTGGTCTTCGACGTCTTTGATCTCGACTAAATGCAGATCCTGTTTGCAATGCCTCAAACAAACTATCCATTACACCTTCTTGTGTATGATCTGCATTCATATCAATCAGTGCTTTTTTACGTGCAGCACGTTCCTTTTTTTCTTTCTCTGCTTTATCACGAGCATCTCGAGCTCGACGACTTTTTTCTTCTGCTTCTCTTCGTTTATGATTTTCTCTTTGAGCTTCCTGAAATGAATATTATTTTCTATAATTACTTATTAATAAAATATTTTTTTGACCATTATACAATTAATTGAAAGACCAAAGGTGGAATCCAATTATAATTACTGATTTGATCAATGAACATTGTGCATAAATTATATTATGCTAAAATAAAAAAACAGTATATAGTATACACGAATAGAAGATAATAGAGTAAGCTATCGAGTACTGTAGAAGTTAATATCACTATTAAATGTAAATAAAATAACAATAATTAATAGTAAAATATTTATCGCCAATTGCTGAATAGTATACTATTAAAATTTCATATTTTTTCATGATATTATATTGTGTATTTTAGTTCATTAAAAGTGATTATTAAAAATGTACTTACATAGAAACTATCTTTAAATGCTTTAAGGTCGGTGAAAAATTCTTCTAAGGTATATTTTGACTTGTCAAACACATAATATTCAGCTAAATCATCATATAATGCTTCCATTTTCTTACACATATTTTGTAACAATTCAAATTGTGACTTAGCTTCTTTTGAAAATGGCTAGAAATGTTTTAAAAATGTTGAAACCACTAATATAATAATGGTAGTTTTATTTATACATTTTAATTGAACAATTAAATTAAGAATACACCAATATCATCAATATTGATTAATACCACAACAGTAAGTGAAACATGAAAAAATAAGGTCTTCAAAATTTATCTTAAAATGATTTTAAGAACTATTATATTTAATATAAGACATTTTTCAGATTTATTTTTTGCATACCATAAATTGTTTAGATTTTTATTATTATTGTAACTTCAAAAACAAGAGTAAAGTTTTTAATTAATATTTGTATAAATTTTCTTGAAACTCTAAAATAATATATGACAAAGATGTGTCTATTATAGATTTTTATGGAATACTTACAGTCATCACTTCTGAAAATAAATCATCTTCACCACATTGTTGTTTACTACAATTATTAGTAAGGTCAACATCGAGGTTACGTAAGCTCGTATCCATAATACGTAATGTTTTTTGTATAACATCAATTGATACTCTTGCAGCTCTATCACAGTGTGTTAGCTCGTCACCAAATGTAATTAAGTCTGGATAGTTTTTTTCAACTATATCAACAAGATAATGAAGAAGAGTTGACTTATTTTCTACATCTTTTATTGCAGTGAGCTGTTTAAGTAAAAGAAGCACATTAGTTGTTTTTAAATTTCAATGTGTTATTCATTAATTTAATAACTACTCTAACTGTAATAATAACACTTACTTTTGGCAAAAAACTTATCTCAAAACCATAAGCTTGTCCATTTCGTGAACCACTATTCATATAATTTCCCAATAATAAAACAAGTTCCAACATTTTGTTAAATTTAACACCACTTTTAACTTCTTCACAAGCTGCTGTACCTGCTACAATGGCTGGCTTAATATCTTGTACCATCTCAGGATGATGTTGTCGATAACTTAAAGATTTTAGCCTAGGAAGCAGTCTTTTAATTTCTCCCATCTACAAAAAATTTAAATAATATTAGAAATAGGCATTAAGAAATGTTCTAACATATCTACCATGGAAAATATAATATTAATAATAAGAATTATAATATGAATTAAATTCAACACTTAAGACTTAAATCTCGTTTTCAAAATACTTACAGTTACAGCGAATTGTTCTGCTTCTACAAGATCTTCATAAGGACATTCTAAATCTCTTAGTTTTTTTAATTGATCTGGCGGTGGTAAATAATTGATTAGTTGATCCAGCACATTGCCTTTTAGAATTACATCATCACATTTGAGAACACCACGTTTTACATCAGCATAACTCAAATGTTTTAATGAGCCACCCAATAAAATAGAAAGGTTTTGTGAAGCTTTTGGTTCCAATACTTTTAAACATCTTACTTTCTTTAGAGTCATAGTCCTAAAAGTATGATACAAAATGTAATGCCGTTACAAGTTTTTTGACATTTAAAATGTTGTAATTTTTAATTCAATTAAATTATGAAATATAATTATACTTGTCGGTGGAATCTTCTGGTTTTTTTCGAGCTGGTTTTGATGAAAACTTTTCAGATAACCCTTGTAATATATCATTGGATGCTAAGGATTCTTCTTGAACACGTGCCCAAAAACATTTGTCGGATACTTTTTGAGGTATTATCTAAAATTGTATGAATATGGAGTTAAGAGGCTGAATGTGTAATAACTATTACCTACATTAACATTTTATTTACCATTTTATGTATTACAAAATATCTGATATACATTATAAGCTCATTTTACTATCACCTTAATTATTGTAATTTATTCATGTCAATTATGTTTACTTACACTCTTCCAATTCGCTCGTTTAATGCCTTCCACATGCCACAGTTTCTTAGGTTTAAGGCCAGGAGGTAGTTGAGTTCCTAAATTACCAAGTGGTGGTGGAGGACGAGGTACTCCACTTCCCATCATATTTGGAAATGGTGGAGGTGGAGGAGGACCACCTCCGGGCATTGGTGGTGGTGGTGGTGGAGGTGGACCAGCAGAACCAGGCATAGGAGGAGGAGGTGGGAAATTTCCACCAATAAACATAGGTGGTGGTGGCGGAGGTGGTGGTGGTGGTGGACCACCAGTATTTCCATCTTGCTTTTTATTTAATCCTGACTTGCCGTTCTAAATGATAAAAGATGTCAATGTTGAAATAATGTATTGTTAATAAAATAAAAAAATAAAAAATTTAAACTTAAATGAAGAATAATGAAAATGTCATAAAAATATTTATAATTTAACATCTAAAGAATTTATTATATTTTATCCTCGACCTTGATGTATATGTATTGTTTGTGGCATCTGATTTTTAGTAAAAACCTTAAATTTGTAGTATCAAAAATATAAATAAGTTTTTTACAATGTTAAATTGTTACTTAAGTATCATTTCTGAGAATACAGAAATATTATTAAAAAATATTAAATAATTCTATGCTTGTTCAATTTAATTATCAGCCCAAAATAATAAATGTATGCATATTTATAACATATAGTAAAACTTGATTAACTAGAATTTTTTATTGATCTCCATAATTTCTCATAATCGTATTCTTAGAAAACTCAAAATTTTTGACCGGTCCTTTCAATTTTAGTAAGTTAACCAAGTCCAAGTATATTTTCTTCTTATTTTCATATTTGCTTTACCAAATAATGTCCACCATTTATTCTTTATTGACAGTATTTACATAGGCTAATTATTAATAAATAGATTTAAAAATAATAATAATGAGTGTTTTTTTACTCAATATTACAAAAAATGCTTACACTTTCCATAGATGAGTTTGACATGAACTCTTTTATCGTAGTTTCAGCTTGAATTAATTTGGCTTCTGCTTCCTGGCGAGTAGCTACGGCGTGTTCTAATTTATCTTTTAGCTCTTCAACTCTTCTATCTTCTTCAGCTTTAGATTTTTCTGTTGCAAATAAAAAATAAAAATTAACTTAAAAGAGTTTAAGTTATAACTTATAGCATAGTTTAACAAAAATTATCATTTACCAACAACAGTGTCAATTAATGGTTGTACATCTAACTGAAAACGCTTAGTAGCATGAAAATCTGGATCACAGCCATTTCGATGTAAAACAATTTGTGACACACATTCTTCTATGAGTTTGTAAAAAGCAGGCCTTTAAAAAAGTAAAATAAAATTATCAATACATTTTTTTTCACTTTACTCTAGTAATACCAATCAATAAACTAGAAAATGGTTCAAATGAAAATTGTTTCCAATATATAGGTGCAATTATTTTTAATTATCATATACATATTATAGTGAGTTATTTTTATCTAAGTCACTAAAGTAACATTTATTCAACTTTTCTTGTAGCAACTACCATTCAATAAAATATGGAAATGTACGATATTATATTTCATACATATTTTAAAATTTGAAGCTAAAATAAATAGTAACTTTTTTTTTTCTATTCAGAGAACCAAATATTTTAACAATTATAAATATAACTTAAATCATGAAAAATCCAGTCATTAAAAAAAAATGAATTAATTTTTAATAATCAAGATAAAGAATCTTTACTAATTTTTAATTACCTACTACAATGATTTCATCCTTGAAAAACTCTATAAAATAATCAAAACTAACAAAAAAAATAATTATAACCAGGTTAATATAATAAATATATATTTTTTAAATAGATTAAATGTTTTCATTGATACATCAATTTTATCTTTTTTTGATTCAAAGCAATGATTTATTTTATGATTATCAATCTTATTTCTATAAAGACATTTTACCTGATAGAAACATCGTCTTTAATAAAAAGAAAATGTTGAAGTATAGACAAAAGATATGGTTCAGCAGGCGAATCAGCTACAATGTTTTTAATGACATCAAAGCACTCTCCTACATCATCAAAATCCATGCGTACATTATCAAATCTTTGAACTAATTCTTCATAATCATCTTCTTTATGAACATTAAATATGTTTAATTGTCTACTAAGATCTTCACTGCAATCTTTTTCTAAGCTCTGAAAGATATTCATTTATTAAATACCTAGACTAACTTTATAATTAAATACAATTAAAATAAAGACTTACATCAATAACATCATACATGCCGGCTCGCATGATTTCATTTCGTAAATGACCACGAAATTCCAAATCTTCAGGCGTGGATACAATGGCATTAATAAACTGTAAGCAAGCTACCTAATAAAATGGAATACACTATATTAGTATACAACTAGACTAATTACATGGTTACTTCTCTCACCACTATTTAGTATTTATTTTAAGATAATAGAAATAAACATTTGCATGATATTTTACCATCCCTAGAAATAGTGCAAGCAAGGAATATTTTATTGTTTAAAAATAAAATAAAATATATAATTTAATTCTGTATAATATTCATAATACAGTGGTCGCCGCTTAAAGTAATCACTTCGGTACTGGACAAAATGGATAACATAAAGCGACTGATAATACTAAACAAAATTAAAGTACAGTGGAACCTCGATTATCCGGGGTAATGATGGGGAGGTGTTCACACGGATAAATGAAAATCACGGTTAATCGAGACTTTTTATAATAATGACATTTTTTATTTAATTTTAATTAGAAATACATAGGTACAATTTTATAATAAAGAAATTTAAAAAATTTGATTCAATTATAATTAGAAATATACATAATATACATACAATAATTGTATACAACAAGTTATTAGGGCTTAAAATATGAAGTTATCAGTCTACTTATATATCTACAGTCCATACTTATTTTTAAATTTTTGGAAGAGTGAGCACAGTTAATCGCAAACGCAGATAATCGAGGTTCTACTGTATATACATAATACAGCTTGTACTTACACTTTTTGATAACAGTATATGTTTGATAACACTAACCGTGAATTTAATACCACTGTATTAATTTTCAATGTAAGAAGCCTTAATTTAATTAATATTATAAACAAAATTAAAATAATTATTTTGGAATACTTAAATAAACTGCTAAATACCTTACGTATAAAAACTAAAATATATTTACTTACTCTTAAAGCTTCATTTCCTATAGTTTTTAAGCCCTGAACTATGGGTAAAAATCGACAACGATTTTCAATGTCAGCACTCATAGTTATGGCTTCAAGAGCTTTCTCATGACCATTTGGAGGTATTAAACTAACAGCTGCTAAGACTTTTACTGCCTCTAACATAACAGCAGGTTTATTAATATCAAGCGATCGAGCAATAACAGTTAATGCTTCTTTGTGTCCAAACATTTGTTTTAAGCCAACAGTGCTATTCATGATTGCTTTTAAACATCTGATACATTCATACTGTATACGAGCAAACTGAGCATTTTTCCCATCACTAAAAAAAACATCAAATATTTATTGAAAAATCTTTATAATGCATTAAATAGTAATTACCTATGCATAAAATTGTTTATAAACTAAGAATAGATTTAAAAAATATCATATTATAGAAGTTATATTACCAAATTATCACAAATCCAATGCTATTAATGAAAACACCCCAGAAACAAATACATTTTATCAAAATTAATGATGTACAAACAGAACTAGGAAAAATTAAATAGATTTTAGCAATAAATCTGAAATAATAATTTATTTTTTCATCAATATTTATGTCATATTATCCATTGATAGGAATGTTGCAATACTTTCAATACAACAAATGAAGTATTGATACTTTTCTTTTAATACCAGTATTTTCAGTATAGATACTAAGGTAACAATATTTAATTGATATAATTTCTTATATAATATGGTACCGTATATTCATGTCAAATGGATGGTATCAAATGATTTTAATATTTAAAGTAAGTTGTAATTACCAAACCTCACCCAATGGTTGCTACATCTGTTCCTTATGAACTACTTTGTAAAAGTTGAAGCAAGAATAACAAAATAAATAAATTACCTAATTAGTTCTCACCTTCAACAATTATTACTTCAATCCAATTCACCAAAAAACAATTTTAATAATTAACTGATATCAATATAAGTATTTGATAATTAATGTAACTAACAATTAAAAGTATCGATACATTTTTTTGATATCTTATCCATTAATAACTTAGTCTGTATTAGTTTTATTTTAACTTCATAAATATATTATGATCAGTTTAATACTGTAATATACAATTGTACTCACTTGCGATAACATTCGTTGAGCACAGACAATACTTGACGCAATCCTTCGGTACCAAATTCACTAACCCAGCTTAAAGGATGGTTAGTTAAGGCAATACGGAGCGATACTACACAATTATATGTCTTATTGGCACTTAAATCTGGTTGAGAAAGATATTGGATATACTCTGTAGGTTTGTCACATGTTTTTTTATTTCCTTCCTATTAAAATGGTATTAATAACGACATTAGAATTTTGAATTCAAATAAATAATAACATAGTATTTAAAAAAAATTTAACTTACGTTACTTGATTTTTTATAATGCATCATTAACATTTTTTTTTTATTCACAACCGATTGGTCTCTTATTGGGGTTTTCTTCTCTTCTGTTAAATTCATATCATCCTAAAATATTTATAAACTTAAATAAAATACATTGAATATTATGTATAATGTAAACATATTATTTTCCAACTAAAAACATTATACTAAATTGCACATGTAAATAACTAGATTGTATTTTTTTATTACCAGCATTTCTTCAAACTTATCATTGAGTGCTTCAACATCTAAATGTTCAACAAACATTTCACACTCATCTGCATCGTTGTGGCCACCTGATGAAATATCATTATCTGAGTTTATGCGTGGCAGAGAGCGGCTGCCAACACCATATGTACTTCCACTGCTGTAGATACCATTGCCACCGACACCACCGATGGTTGATGCTGCCGCTGACCCATATTTTTTTGGTCGTCCAAAAATTGTATCTAGCTGTAAATACATAAATAAAATCAATATTTAGTAATAATAGGTAGGTAAAAAGTAATAGCAGAAAATAATAAATACACGTAAAACAATTTTAATGTAAAAATAAAATTTTGTTTTAAGGAATTAAAAATATTAATTATCATAAATATAATACACAATGAAAAGAAACTAAAGAAATATTACTACTCGTTAATGTTTAAATATTCATAGCACTTACAAAACCAGTGGTTGGCTTGGTTTTTTCTCCGCGAGACATGTTTATTCTGTTGAATATTTATTACTTTCAACATCTAAAACAGATAATAAGATCATTCATTTCATTCAATAGATAGAAAAACTTAGTTAATTTTACAATATTCATAAGACCCGCAGTCTAACAGGAAATCTTGATATTATCATTTAATGAAGTAATTGAAAAACATAATGTTACATGGTGGACATTGTAAAATTAAAAAACCGATTTGAATCGCAATCGATTTGGTACATTCTGAACTATTTTAAAAGCACGTATAATAATTTAGCAAATAATATTTACTTAAAAACCTGTTGAATGTTACTACTATACATAATAATATGTATCAGTATATGAAACAATGCAGGAATCGTCACAGCGTAGTATACGGTGGAATCTAGTAGGATAGCACCGGGTCGGACATTTCGATGTGTATACGTTACTCACCAAAAAACTTTTTAGTACGTATGAAATGTATTATAAAAAGAATATTATCGTAATGAAACACTTAAAATTAAGTTAAAAACAACAACAATAAGAGCAATTAAAATAACTTGTGCGTTATCACTTATCTGCTTGTACTACGGTCTCGGTAAGATAAGGCATTCTAAACAGATAAGATCTCCCACAATTCGTTGTTTGTACTCCGGTCGAACGTATCCTTTTATTTCAATGCAATCGTTTATAGGTCGATTTGGTCTCAAGTCACACCACAAATTCTTCGATTATCATCTATTTATTGTTATCAATATAATAGTAATAATAATAATAATATATCGACGATTATCATAAGTCATAGGCGAGTGGAATTCACGGCGCTAATGTAGTGTAAATACGTGCCACCGTGTGAGTGCAACACTCGAGGGTCTTAACGTTACGTACCTGTTTTGCCTACCTCCAAACTGCCGTTATTGTTCTAGGCCGTATGCGCAATAATTTATTGTGTAACCATTAAATGTGTGTTCAACGAATAGGCATATACTACTTATTATCATGTATATAATGGAAATTACATTTTCTGATTAGGTGCTTAAAAAAAACATAGAATGTATATAGCTTACACTCTTAGATGGACGTTAATATGTTATGAATTATGATTACCTAAAAAATATTACCAACGTCTACTGAATTCTTTTTTTTATGGCTTGTTTGATTTGTATTTTTCGTGACGTGGGGACAACAAGTATTATTAAAACAACGCTAACGCACTTTCATGGGACGTCATTTAACATTTAACTGGTGTGACTTTTTTAATGGCTGAAAACGATGTTGGTGAATTTGTCGGGCCTTGGGAAATTTAGTTTTGATCTAAAGCCAAAAAAAAAACTGCAAATACCTACGCGATGCACATAAATATACTTGATACGGAGGCGGACCTCTGCATACCCCTCCTATTCTAAGAAGCAAAACTATGATTTATTTTTGGAGGGGGTTATATCTTATTTAGAGACATTGAGTACATACCTATACTATATTTATACAGGGGAAACTAAACCATTCCTTAGTTATCTTAGCCATTTTTAGATAGGTATTAAAAAACAACAACCCATCAGAATATTTTCAACATTAAATAAATAATAATTCACCTAATTGTAAATTAGTAACACTAAAAAATAAATTTTATTTTATTAAAAAAAAAAAAAATTCTTATTTAAAAGTACATTTTTCATAAGTCTTATATTATGCAGATCCGATTTAGTGGAAAATTTGTTAAAATCATAGAAATTTGCAAATCATTTTGTTGAAAAAACATACAATTTTTTGTCTTATTGAAATAAAAAAAAAGTTTAGCATTAAGACACATTCATTTTTTATGAACGATTGAAATTATAATGAATTATTATAAATATGGATTTTTTATGTATACACAATAGAAATAATGATTTCCTCTCAATCAATTTTTATTATTTTGTTTTATTTAGGTAATTTAAAGAATATAAATTGTGGAAGCTTGAAAAGTTTTGTATTAAATTCATAAAATGTTTAATTTTAATAATAAACACTTAACAATTGAATACAAGATTCCCATAAGTCTTACTCTCAGTAAATTTAAAAGTAACAAAAATAAACCTGTAATGTTTATTTTTTGATAGACATTTGAAGTTTAAAAAATTATTAAATTAGATATTTAAATAAAAATAATAATAACTTTACTTATTAGTTATTATTTATTTTATTATAATTTTTCTCTATTGTAAACTATTTAATAGTAAATATTGATATCAGGAACACATTGTGTTTTGTTCTATCACGTACGTCGATATTGCTTCATTAGTTAATGACAATAATATTAATTATTATATCATAAATACAGCACTCAATGGCGAGGTACACACAGGATCTACTATAGTGCAGCATAGTGAGCTCTCCGGTTATTCAATTATTTTTATAGGTATGACTATGCGTACCTATCTATATTATTATATCATAATATATGTGTGTAAAATATGTATATCCAACAGTAAAAATAATGTAGTGGTCACAGTCCTATTATTTCCTATCACTTTAATTCCTGCTCATTTGTATTATGATTCATGACTATATTACACTGTATTATGCTTTAATGCTTGCCGTAGAAGGTACTGCTTTTAATAGAAAAATAATTCTTGGAACAGCTCGGAAATTAAAACCAACTAATAATTAAATTATTATTATCATTCTAGCACGGAGTGCGTTTTTTACATTAAGTGAATAACCTCATTAACCTGCTGCTGTTTGCGGATCACTGTGGTATATTTTCATCATAATGAAGTAAATGTATTTTATTGTATTAGGTATATAATGTTAATTAACTTATCCAACCGAATACCGATTATAATTTTGGTATAAGTACCGTCCGACTGCCGTTATAGTTTGGTTAACAGCTGATCTGATTTGCACCATCATAAGAGCAATATTTTTATTTAGTAAACATTACCCTTTACTATATGCTATTATAATTGCTCTTCGTTGCAAAATGAAAGATTTTGTGAGATATTAAATCTTTAGCATCGATATATATATATATATAGTACAGGTACTGAGATACCTATACAAATGTATATTAGCCTACCTTTATATTTTTGTTTTTACCTACTATTTTGTAACTAAAAAATACAATTAAAAAATATACTTCTTAAGAAATCACCTAAATATAATACAAATTTAATATTTAAATTGTCTGAGTTGAATTTATACTAATATCTAGTCAAAAAATTATTCAAACAAAATTTAAATATAAAATTGACAGAGAAAATTATGTTAGTCACTTCAAATTGGTTACCTATAGTACTGGGTAGACACGATAAGTGTTAACTATTAACGAAATTGTGAAACCACATTGAATGTAAAGAATTTTTTTTTGCTTCCAATTGAATTCGTAATTAACACAGTGAGTATAAACAGCCAACAGGTATTATACTTATATACGAATAATAAATGCAAATACTTATTTAAAGTATACCTACACTTCTTTATTAGTTTTCCTCAAAATACGAAGTTAATACAAGGTTCCATAGAACTTCTTCATATACCAACTGAAAAATATCAAAAATATATTTAGTCACCACATTTTCTTATAAGACTAAGAATTTCGATAAAATGTGTGGAAATCACAAAAATGTTCAAATTATTTTGAGTTAGAAATGCATTTTCAATTACAAATAACCATAGATACTTGACATTTTCACTACATGTTTATTTTATCATGAGCTCTTTATTTTTTTAATATTAATATTGGTAATTTATAAGTAATCTATAAGTTTGGAATTCGACCTACTGTATTAGATACTATTAATAATATAAATATTACTTTAATAGCAATATAAATATTTCATAATATTATAATGCCTATACCTATTTAGTAATATAGGTTGACAGATCGTCTTGCTCAGTATCGTTTTTCGTATAGAATTTTTTTTTTTATTGAATTACAATTTTATACATCAATTAAAAATAAACATACGACGCCTAATGAATAAAAAAACTGTATCCACTAATCCACCTTTTTAATAATTCTCTTCATATCATCTTATATTTTTATATAAATAAAGTGGCTGTTTAACATATTATCAACTGGTTGGATACAAATCATTTATATTTTGCTATTAACTATAGCCAGAGACTTAGTTGTAAAATACTAATGACTAGTGAATTTATACTTGATAATTATAATTATAGTTAAATTTAAATCATATTTACTATAACAAATTTGCCCACCTTTTTATGTTTATATTTTAACTAAATGATAATTATTTAATAAACATGATAATAATTTTTAAACTTATTTTAGGATTTTAAAATCCTTTTGAAGTTCTTAAAATTGTAAAAGTTTTGTTGTGGGTTTGAACCCGGACTTCCCCCTCCATGAATACGTCAATGAATTTAGTGTATCGTTTTGTCTTTTGTATAATTATAATACTACATAATCAGGGTTCGGGACTTAAAGTATTTAAAATCATCAAAAAGCTGTTTAAAACTTTCTCTTGAGCACTGAAAGAATAGCAATTGAAATACATTAAAATAAGAAAAAAATCTAAAAAATCTTACCACCAACCCTCAAACTCAAAAATTAAAAATAATAATTCCCTTTTTAAAAAATTCCAGATTTTTATTTTTTATAATATAAAATACTTTGTATTTGTTTCTGTGATGATTATACTTGTCAATGACTTTAAAAATCAATAAGATTTTGTTAGTGTCTATTATGTTACAGTGTCGCAGTCGCCTCAAAGTATGAAATAAAAAAATAAACACTTTCAAGTTTCATACTTGAAATCATAGTAATATTACATGAATTTCCATAACACATTCCAGATTTTATATCAAATCAAAAAATAATCAAGTGTCTTAAGGGGATTCCACTCTATAGCGTTGTTGGAGGCAAAATAGACCCATACGCGTTCCATCGTACTGAATTGAGTTGTACTCTAATATTAATTTTGAAAACAATTCGAGTCCGAGTTATAAAAAAAATTTAAGACAGTATATTTATTCCATTGAAATTTTGAAAAATACAATTTTTTTTATATATCTCAAAAAAGATTTTTTTTTTATGAATAATAAATTGAATATGTGGCGCAAAGGATCCAAAGTAGACTTTAAAACAGAATCTGAATAAATTCTGTTTTTAAAATTGTTATTGGTTTAAAAATTTAAAACTCAAGTCAGCATATTTGAATTCGTTTTGGTTTGATTTACAACATTACGCCAGGAAATAATTTCGATTTTAGGCATTCTTGACACGTGAACGCGGGAGCAGGGGAGCGTAATATGCTACTCCACTCGTTGTCGAATAATTGAAAATAAACTTCATAATAATTTCAAATATGATTTCAAAATTATTTTTGGCTATCGGAGTAAATCTTAAGTCAGTACGTTGGAACGTGTATAGGTGTATTTTTCTATAAAAAACGGAAGTATGAAATTCCCCAGATTCTCGAATTTGTTGTTATAAATGTACATATAGTAATTGAAAATAGCAAATTAGATAATATTATAAAACGTTAGCAGTTAGGCATTAATAGTTAATAATTGTACAGTAAAAAATGTTTTTATAACCCTATGATATTGTTGGTAGATATAATCATTTGTATTTTATACTGTTAGTTTTTTTAGAACAGAATATTTATTAATTATATATTTATATGATTATTAAAAAGCAATCGTATAAATCTTACAATATTACCCATTTTAAATGTAATACTACATGTTACAGACTGTAATAATATTATTTAAGAGTATCATATTTATATTAATTAATAATTAAAAATACATTACCTAAAAGTGATTTGTAAATGTTTATTAGTGACACTACTTGATAGCGAACATAATATTATTATGATTAATTATTTTCAATTGATTGTGAATGAATCACCTTATTAAACTAATGGACTATAAAAATATCTATTGTTAATTAATAGATCAATGTTTAATAATTATTAATTGTGGATAATTACTAATTAGTTTACTATAAGTATTGTATTATACAGTATTCACCATCATAGCTGTTCGAATTGATAGTTTATGCCAGTATGATGGTGCCAACATGGATTGAAAATGTATTAGTAGGGAAATAATATAGTTTTATATTTGTTCAAACTTAATTTTTAACGTACTCATAAATTTAAAAAAATTAATCAAATGTATAGTTTACATATATTTTCCCGAAATTAAACATATTGATAACAAACTCAATCAATTAATAAAATATATTGAAAATAATTAAATACCTACCTCTATGTTATATATGATTGAATATTTGAATAGCAAGTTTAGGGAGATGGAAGCCAAAGAAAAAGTGGTTAGAGGTCAGGGTTATGATTAGGGAATATGAAGGCACGTGGCATGGATGTAAAGTTAATTATGGGTAGGGAGTGGTGGAAGACAAACATAAGAGTAGTTGACCCCCGTGGTGTCGGATAAAGACGATGAATACCTAAGGAGTATCCATCTGTAGATATTATATTTAAAACCAATCAAATAAGCCATAGGAGTCATAGAGTAAAAAAAAAAAAAGAATTTCCTAAAATTGAAATCTGTATAAACCTATTCATTTTCTTTATATATATCATATATATAAAAAAACATAGGAACATTCAATCAAAATTTTAAAAAAATGTATTTTTTAAAGTTGATTTTCTACTTTTACGGTTTTCAATTCAGATATGCATTTACGTAATATTCCTTTTTACGTAAATAATATAATATAGCCTCTACTGCTTTTTCCGATAGAAATGTTTCATATTTATAAATAAATACCAGAGGTGTCAATGCTTCATCATCCTTTTTTATTTACTTCAGTATAGTTGAGTTTTTGAAAATCGACAAATCTCTAATAGTTGTCTTGGAAAAGACCTATATTATGGCTATATTAGGTATAGAAAATTGTAATACTCTAGTATAGTATAATGACTCCTGAAGCAATGAAGCTAAGTTAGACTTAAACACAACACACCACATACTATGTATAATATGACAATGGCCAATGTGTGTATAGGTGCCACCCATTTAATGAAATCTACAAATTTCGATAGTCCATATTCTGATAATAATTATTCGAGTAGGTATATTAAAAACGATCACTCCACTTGTTATTATCAAAATATCTCTAGGTAATAAATCTGTTCTGAATACAATGGAAGATGGTAAAAATATGAGTTATAGTTTATAAAGAACAGCATTAATTAATGTTTAATAATAATCAAAATATGGGCGGAAATTTACATCGTAAATAGATTGACGTAATCAAGTAATTCCGGTAAAATCGATTATTCCACGTACCTATACTACAATACTTTCAACAATCAGGTACTGGGAGTTGTCAAAAATGAACTTTCTTAAGACGTTGGTGGTAGACTTCGTCATTATGTAGCGTTTTACAATTTCTAATCGTCGGTGGTGTGTTATCTCTGTACACGAAATGTTTGAAGTATACATAAATATTATACTACTTTAATAGATTTACAGCTTCATATAAGCACTGCTCCCAAAAATTAGAAGTACGTAATAATTATAATTTACTTATACATACTTTGTATAATTATATATATATACGTTTGCCGAAAAAACGTAAGTAGGTACCCGTGCGTAAGTATTGGTGCATACTGCATAAATATATATATACCTATTATAAACGTATTATTCGAAAACGGACTTGTGGGAAATAAATTACTTTCTCTTCCACCTATTATAGTTACAGTAGGTGCCTATATAGTTATATTCGAACCAAATTTAATCGGTGTCACATCGTTATTATTATATATTCGTCGTCGTCACAATAACACAGGTAGGTACAGTGTATCCTAAATATCGAATACACCTTACATATAATACAAAACCGTAGAAAATCAAAATTTTAATATTTTTTATTATTTTTGAAATGTTTAAGTGATATTGTTAATCAGATTTTTAGAATAGACTTATTGTCGAAAAAACCGCATTTTTGTATATTATATCGAATTGCAGCCACGAGCACGAGGGGCACTTAGAGGCGACACGAGACTTTTGGCACATACTGTGTCATCTGTATAAATTCTGCAGAATGTCGCGTAAATATCAATGCGTATTGCACGTCCATAGCTGTTTTGTAACCATGGGCCGTGGCGAATAAAACAAATACCTATTCGGCGGTACATATTATTATTATGCGTCATGAGACGCGACGATTTCACACGCGAGTAGCCGATGAGAAGTAGGAGACCACGGAGGACGCAGACCGCATATATTGGAATATCATATAATATATTATAATATACACAAACGTCGCTAAGCACACATACCTCAAACGTCTATAATAGTACCTGTATAATAATCATGATAATGATAATAATATAACGACGCGATAGGTATGTCCGCATATATTAAAATACGTATCTATAACCCTTTCCATTAAAAATCTATCGCTGAGGTCTTCTTCTTCGCGTAACTATCCAACCGGATGTCTTATCACCGTACATACAAGCGATATTATATATATATATACAGGTACCTCCTCCTTTAAATATATATATATATATATTATACATTATACATAACATACTTGCGTCGCGTGTGTGTGCGTATATAAAACCGTATAACCCACTTACCACCGTGATCACGTGAAAGTATTCGGTCAAGGTCCCCCCCGGGTACCACGGCCACGGTCGGTCAATCGGGTACCTGTCGTATACCTACCGGCACGTATATTAATTTTCTATTCGTTTTATACTCGTCGATCTAAGCGTTCGGAGGGCATTCGTTTCGGACGTCGCGATCGCGTTCCAACGTCCTCTCATCACACTCGTCGTATTTGGTTCCAATATTATTATTTCTATCGTTTCATAGACGGTAAGCAGGCACCTATCATTTATCATAATATCGTACACGGTAGTTGTCATAAGCAGCGTCGACGGTCTTCACCGGCGTCTCGTCTCTACTTAGTCGTTCCCGTTCTCTCACGCCATTCGGTCGACACAATATTATAATTTATAACAAAATACCTACCTATCGAATTTCCGACTCAGCTTTTCGTGTCGGCACAAGGAAAATGTCACTCTCCACTTGCGGTCTAGCCGTTTTCGCGTGCGTCGCGGTATTAGTATTTCAATGTGCCGTCGATTCGACTGACGCTTTGCCGACCACAGATCTATCGTTGCAGTCATCCACACCGTTGTCGCTGTCATCGAGAGACATCGAAGACGAAGTACTTGGCACGAGCGCCCTAACCACTACGTCAACCGGTGTAGTGGTTGCTGATTATGCGGTCAAGGATACGGCTTTGGGTAAATATAAATTAACGGTTACTCCGACACGTATGCATTATACGAGGTGTGGAACACGCACGGCAAATGATGCGACTGTACCAGTACCTACCTATTGTGATCTGCATATTAAGTACAATTATACCTATACAAATATATTTGTATTAATACTATATACGGCATCCACAAGAGTTAATAAAATTAATCATTAAATTCTTTGGATGGTGGGTCTGAGATATTTAGTAGATATTTACTACTTTCGAAATCTATATTATATATGTATCACATTTTCTAAAAATAAGCTCCCCACCTCTATAGTTATTTCTTTAAATAATAAATATGTACTCGTTTAAATTATTTGTTCTATTATATTATAACAGGTTTAAATCGTTTGTTTTTAATTACAGTGGACAGTGAAAAGGGCCACGTTAAACCTATTAAAAAAAAGAAACCTTTGGGCAAACACAAGAAGAAAAAGCATTCGTTCAAAGATAAATTCTTGCCTTTGCTTTTAATACCATTTGTTATTCAAACAATGCTCATACCGTTTTTCATAATGAAACTGAAATTGTTAGCTTTGAAAGCAATGGCAGTGGGCAAGTTCGCAATTTTGTTGATCGCTTTTAATATGATGCGTAATTGGTCACAAAATGCACACAGTACTTCGATTCGTGGCTCATCTGGGGTAATTATTAATACTGAATGACACTTAATTACGTTTGACACAGCTCCAATAACAGGCCTAATTAACTAATTAGATATTTTAAATCGTGTTACAGGATTCATTGCTCATGGCTCAAAATTACGGTTTCAACGGTGTTCCGGAGTTCGGAGCAATATTTAATGGCCGTTAGTAATAATTGACCGACTTTTTGTAATGCTTTATAATTTATTAAATTTATAATGTAATGCTCTCTGCACATGTTCGACATCGGACTTAGTGCTATATCAACGTAAGACTATTTATGAACAAAATCACCAATGATGTATTATATATTATATTAATGAATGTAATATCTCGTAAGGTACATTACCTACATTTTATTATATAGTATTTTATCATTAACCATGTCTCAAAATTAGATTCAATTTATGTTATTTTGTGCCTTATATCTATATTATAATATTGTCATAATTATCATAAGTTATTGTAGAACTATTATATAATATTATATTTTACATTTTGTATGTGTATTACCACCATGTGGCATGTATGACTATCGGTGTATAATTATTATTTTGTTCATTTAATAAATTAAAATGTGAATAAATAACAATAATTATTATAAACAGGAAGATATGCAAGTTTTTATGTCTATATTTACTGACTCACTATAAAATAGAGCTATTAGCTGTATAAAATATCTTTTTTTATATAAATTGTTAATAAATATAATTTTTTTATCGGTTAGCGACTATAGTGTTTGTACAATAGGTACTTGTCTAGATGCCTAGTATAATATCTATATTATACCCTATATATTATACCGTACTGTCTAAACTGCAGTTGATCTATATATTATATAGTTTATTCAAATAAAAATAAATAATAATTAGATTTATTATAATAATGAAGCAGCTCCAAAATTAGTAAAAGTAATTGTATTTTAGATAAATGTTAATGCTAATTATTATTCTAGTATCGTTTTTATACATCACGCATTCACGCATACGTAGATAAACAGTTGCCCGAAGGTATACAAGAGCCATTTATAAGTAGTTATATAGCCTATAGGTTTACCTAGAACTCTTCAAGTTCAAGTGACATACTAAAAAAAAATACCTAACATTTACATTACATACTATATGTCTATATATTCAAAAATGTATTATTATAATAATAGTTTTTAGTTTTAACATGTTAACAAACTGCCATTATGTAGTATATATAGCCGGGCTGAGAATGTAATGCCGAAGGTATAAATAAGAGCCAATTT
>PVMI01015058.1:0-18419 GCA_008528875.1 Aulacorthum solani
CTTAGTAAAATATTGTATCAAGCAATACAATTTTCTTTTGCGCGGTTATCCCACTCCCACGGTACAAAAGCGCAAATTCCTTTTGCGCTTTTGAGTCATCGAAAAAAAAGGTTGAGTTGCGCTTTCGGGTTTCACCGAAAACAAAGATATATTGTTATTCCTAATTCACATGTACATACTATATATAAGTACTTGTACTTACATCATGGCAATTTGGACATGGAGTTTTCGTTGAGTATTCACCATACACTTTTGTTTGGTATTCCTCGTTCATATAATTATTTCTTATAATACTCTTTAAAACAACATATGGATTCAAAATTAAAATCAAATAATTATTAATATAATATTTACATAATATTTTATACAAGTGCAATTTGTGAGAAGGGGATGGGTGTGACAATGATGTATTACGGAAGTAGTCTTAATAAATAAATTAATGATTGGATGTAGTTATTAAGGTGTGTTAAAACTTAACCTACTTAAGTATGTTAAGTATGAGTACAATAAGCCACCTCCTCTACTATAGACTTAGTTGTCCAATAAATTGCACCCGTACACTGAGTAAACAATATGAGCTGATTTATGATATTATAAAACTTGTGATTACCTTATCAAATTTTTCATAATTCAAAGTACAATTTGGGAGTTCGTTTGAAATTTTAGTTATTGTTGTACATTTGCATAAGTAATAACCTAAATAAACAATAAAAAACATTATTATAAACAAACATGTATCAGCGTCATAAAGTAAATCAAATAGAAGTATTTCAATACTTTTTTGTACTCGAATACAAAAATTATTACAATATTGATTGCATTGAAGTTTTCTAATATACCTCAAGTATTCTGAATAATACATTTTTAAATTTTTTATTCAAATAAAAATGTATCTTTCGGTCTTTGGTATCCTGATTCAAACAACAAAATATAATAATTGTTTTCGTAACAAAAAAATGTCTGTAATTTAAAATGATTCATTCACCATTCCGAAATATTGTATTTTTAATAGTTTGCATACAAAAAAAAATTATTACAAAGTAATATATTAACATAAATAAATTGTACATAGAATTATATACTTAAAAAATATTCTTTTATGACATATGCATTATATATAATACATAGGTAGGTATATTGATGATACATAATATATAGAATACTGCTCTTATGTTAACTAAAAATATAATATTTTTGTAATTTTTTACGAGACAATTTCATTTTAATTATTGGTTTTTACTCTTTATTCCTCTTCACCGGCTTGAATATTAATGCTACATGAATATTAATATTGTATTAACATTTTTATATTAATACGTACTATATTGTTAACCAAATGTAATATCATTTTTATGTTTCCATATATTAATATATTATATATGAAGAATATTCTTATATTATGACTTAAACGATTTAAGTTATAGTATAAAGATAAGTAGTCAAGCAGAATATTAAGAACAAATTACCATATTTGTCAAATTCGAATTTAATACATCGGCTGCACACGGCATGAAGACAACTCAATAATTTTGAAGTAGAGTCCAAAGACATTTCGCAAGTCACACATTTGTTCAATTCCCAAAGTTTGGAATCATCTGTAATTCTGGCCATTGCCATCACGAAGATATCTACTGTAAAAAAACATATTTTAAATTATGAAATACCTAATCTAAACTGTTTAAAAGAGGAAGGATTATCATTATTTAATATTTTAATACAAGCATTTTTAGATCACGAATATTTTTTTAACTTATTATCAACATTTGCATATTTCTCAAAACTGATTTGAGTTATATAACCTTTCAACAAAAATAATGGGGAGAAACTATGGACTCTAGAGGTTGAATCACATAATCTCCTCTCCCTAATCATAGTATCGAGTGTCATCCAAACCTAAAACTGGGTAAAATTTAGCTAAACTATGAGTTTGTAATTCAACCCCCAACCCTGCCTATCGAGACTTTCATACAACCACCATCGTGTACAAGTATATAATTACATTATGAAGTATTATTTTGCATCTTTTTATGATTATTCTTTATATCACTTTGGATAATTGTGTAAGTGCATAAGGAAAATATATATTTTAATGATTATTTAACCTTTTTTTAATAATGGTGCATTACTATGTATAATGTAAGTACAAGTTTTACTAATTAATTTGTTTTATTCGATAAAATAATGCATAGATATTCATAGAATTCATAGATATTTGCTGCAAAATAAATGTTTATATGAGATAAACCAGAAAAAAATTCATTCAAAAGTATAACTTATAATAGAGATGAACAGTGTAAAATATATTATTGACAAATGTGTTTTTATAAAGAGTGCATTTTTAAAAACCGTTTATTTTTGTCTATAAATGTCGATTTAAAAGCACATAGCCATAAATATAAATTCTTCTTAAAGAATAATTATAATAACCTAACACAGGTGTAGGAACATCACTATCTACTGAAGATTACTATTTTATAGTACTTATATTAGAGATCAGCAAGAGCCGGGCCCGTTAAGAAAAATATTTCTGGTTAAATATGATTGGACTTAGGTTTGGACCAGATCGATCAAAAGTAATACATTCAAACAGCTTACAGCAATCGCTCGTTATTATATCTCAGAATTATATTTTTCACTCCTGGTTTCCAATCGGTTGTAGCCTATCGGTAACGTATTATAATCGTGATTACTATTAGTACAAGAGTCAGTAGGGATAGGTTTTGATATTCTGTATAGCTATACTTCCACAAGGTATATTTTTAATCTTAAAATATTTTTTAAAAATGTTTTCGGTGATAACTGATGATTAAAAACCTTATACCTAACAACTCGTAGAAGATAAACAAAATAAAAATATAACATGAAACAAAAAATATTCTGATAACAAACATTCAAACATTGATATTTGAAAATGTTTAATTCAAATTTATACTTACAAGAATAATTATGAACTTTTTTTCAAATATGTTTTAGCATTAAATACAATCTGTAATGATATTTACAATAAGCATATGTGGGTAATATATATGTCATAGACATAAAGTCAAATCAAGCTTTTTACTCTATGTCTAGGCGTATGTCAAAGAAATTAATTTGTATGCTATCTCATTATCTGCCTAGACATTTAGTAAATGCCTAGTCATTTAATAAAATAGGTAACTAGGTGTTTAACTAAATGCCTATTTCAAGTCAGGCAAATATTGTGACATATTTTTTTTTGTGTCTGTGTCCACGAGAAGTAGTTGAAATAATGCTTCGATTTTCACTTCGCTAATAACTTATAACCAAGAACTGCAGTATGATTTCCCTCTTTTTATTTTTTAATAATTTCGTCATATCGTATGTTTTAATATGTTCATATAACGATATAACTATTAAATAGGACGGCGTACACTATCTCAATTTTCAATTTATTAATGCATAACATATTATTATATTTTGTTTAAGTATTATCACTTTACGTTCAGAAGAATCCATTTAAATCTGTTATTTTAGATTCTAAGCGGAGCAATGAATGTATTGATTTTACAATGATGTGTGTTTTTTTGTGTGTGTCTGTCTACACTAGAAGTAGTCGAAATAGTGATTCGATTTTCAACTTCAATAGCATTTCTGGTTAGAAAGTGAATCTAGTTGGTGCATTGGCGAGGTCATTTTTTTAAATTACCAATAGTTTTTAAAAGCACCGTCAAAAATAAAAAATAAATTAAGGAAAAACGGAAATTTTTACTCAAAATCAATTTTTGAGAAAATCGATTTTAGGTATTGTTGTAACTCTAAAACAAATGACCGTAGACACATGAAATTTTCATTGAATGTTAATGATAGCATTTTATATACTTGATAAAATCTTCAAAATATTACAAATCTTTTTAGTTATTTATAGACATTTGAAATTATCAATATTTAATTTTTTTTTTTATATAAGTAAATGAAAATAAAATTTTATTCGTTTTGTAAAAAATACAAGGATCCTAATATATTGTTACAACGACAGTTAATTGCATTATAAAATTTACTTACTTTCATGTCGATAAATGCTCTAAAAAAGCTAAATTACCTTTATGATGTTATTGTATTTTTTATAATTGTATAAATATAAATAATTAAAAATATTTTAAACTTTAGTCTGCTCTAAATTTAATTATTTTTCTATTTTTTTCTGAATTAATCTATTATTTTAGATTCAATAATGTTTTATTCACTCTGGGCGTCGTAAGTCCTTAAGACGGTCATGGAGTAGCGTAGAATTGGCACGCGAACACCGATAGGTAACTTCGAAAAATGTTGTGTTACTTGCCGTTTATAAAACATATGGTAACTTTAAATACCTACGAAAAATTTTCGTATCAATACATTATGACTGACTGATTTTTATTCTGAAAATTATTCAAAGATTTTCGTTTTCTACTAAAGTGACCCAATGCCACTATCATAATGTCCATTATCTGTCAACAGTTATACAGTGAAACCACCTTACAACTGACCCCCGTCCCCCAATAAGACATACACACCTTACAATGAAAAATAGAAACAGTACCGTATGACCTATATATCTGGCATATCTTGTTATTGAATACTCCTTCGTGACTAAAATATCAATTTTAACCAAGTGCTATTCTGTTATAACAAATAAGTAGTTTTTGCTGAATTCTAATTTTCACCAAAATAAAATCATGTATTATTTCAGATATTTTTTGAGAACCCCTGAACCTAAATCCATAAACTCTTTATATGTCGATTGTCGGTAGTTGTACATCCTTGCCTCACCTCAATTCACCAACACCGTGCATCCTTAAGATCGTAGGTACAGGTTCACGGGAGCTCTCGTCTCGCCGATGCTCCGACCAGCGGGTGGCTTAACGACAGAGTATACTGCAGCTGGCATAATGATTACAATGTACATTGTAAAAGCCTCTCTTCGCTTCACCAAGTACGGTCACCATATAATATTATGTCCTACGAGTTAGGACAGGGATTAATGAAATGAGCTATACAATATAAATACCCCACATGTTCGCGCCGGGTAGGTACAATAATAGACCGTGTGTCCGGTCCGCAATACTGCGCAACTCACACACAATGACCGACCTATGGATTTGCGTGTAAATATGTATAGCACTCAACAGGATGTGGACAGGTTGATGTGTGTATAATTGTGGGTGTGTCACTTAAATCTAATTAGTAGGACAATGGCTTAAAAAATGGTAACGAAAATATTGGTAACTATGTTACTGTGTTTATTATGAATGTACAAAAATAATTACACAAAATATATAAAAATTCACAGCAGCACACAAGTATAAATGATATAATATAAAATGGCCCTTCTGGCCCAACAATTTAATAAAAGTTATATAAAGATGGCGATTAGCATTCACACAATATAAATATATTTGGCGATTAGCGCTCAAGTAATGTATATAATGGCTGTTTGGCTCACCAATAAAATATAATAAGTACAAATAATAATATAAAAATAAAACTCACAATGTTGCCGGTGAACTATTGGCCAGCCGCAGCCTAGCCTATATTCTTATATATATAGAACAGGCCTTTTTTATGTACCCATTTTGTGATGAAGCTATTAACCTTATTTCCAATTTTTTTTTCACAGAATTGTTCCAAATACCTTCCTTTTTGTCCATGTCACGTGATTTTCAAAATTTTGATTTTAAAGGCTTGAAATCGATAAAAATATTTTCTACGTGTAATTTTTATACCTATATTCATATAATAATAACAATAGCAGTCGGCCAATAACAGGAAATACGGTAAGGCACGGTGGTCCAAGAGTTTCCATCTACCTGAACTATGCCCTTTTTCTGAGTGTATTGTATTGGCGTGTAGATAGGAATTTTTCTGAGGCGTTTCGACATGACACTACCACAGTTTATTGGGGTAGAACACTATTTCACAAGTTCATTCACCTTTTATTTCTACTTTTTATCATGTTAGGTATACGATTCCACATGTATTTTTCTTGTAAAATGAGATTGATACAATTAGTACATATTATTTAGGTACTTGAACTTTTCCACCTCTTTAATACGACATTTTATGCTTCCTCGACCCTCTAGCGGGGTCGCCTCGTCGAGAGTCTTGTCGAGTTAACGCGTGGCGAGACAGCGCACGAATGCACATTCTACACTCTCGTATAGTCTCGTGTCGCCTCGTACCAACTTTACGTACACTCTCTAAATTTGTTAATAATTATGCAAAATGGACTTGGTCGAGTTAACCTCCACGGCAGCATTGTGTGTTTTTAGTTAGTATAATTTTCTCAATATTTACCAAAAAATAAACCTATAGCAACTGCTATATTTATGTCGTAGAAATACTTTCCAAGACTATAAACTTCAAACTAACATAACATTTTTATTAAGTTAAGAGTTTTATGAAAAACACCGAATAGGTCAATTATACAAATTGTGTTATCGATAAATAATAATACTTTTCTTATCGATGTGCAGTAAACGTGTTATAAGTGGCGTGCCCAGGGGAGGAGGTTAAGAGTTATATCCCCCCCATTGATTTTTTTTGTTGACTTATTAGATATTGGATATTACGTTCTGTGATATCTAATGACTCTCACAAGTTATTGTAACAATATAGATATAAAGATCATTGTATTAAATTATCATGCTTTTTTACCCAACAAATAAAATTTAATTGACATTCATAAAAAAAAACCTAAAAATGTAAGAAATTGAGGTTATCCGTATACAGATCAAAACAAATCAAAATATTTTGAAAATTTTATAGTGTATAGAAAATGTTGATATAAATAACCATTGAAATTTTCATGAGTAAACGGTCATTTGTTTTAGAGTTTCAGCAAAAACCAAAATCGATTATGTCGAAAATCGGGTTTCCGTAAAAAGTCCCGTTTTTTCCTGAATTTTTCATTTGTTTTTCATGGCGCTTTTGAAAACTCCAGGAAAATTTTTACTTTTGACCCCCCAAAGTACCAACTAGATCCACTTTCCAACCAGAAAAGCTACTGAAGTTGATTACATTAGCATTATTACTGTCCTAAAAGGTGATGATAAAAAAAAAAACACACATCATTGTAAAATCAATACATTCATCGCTCTACTCAAAATTTAAAATAAACAAGTTAAATTAATGAAAAAATAAATGGAAAGAGGGACACGGGCAATCGCAGGCAGATGCATTTGAAGAAGCAAAAAACTCAAATATACATGAATGACAAATGTTCACTAGTATATCAATTTTTTTGTTTGGATCACCATAATTTATAATAATATATCCCCCTCATTGAAAATTCCTGAGCACGCCACAGGTTACAATACACTTAACACCGAACGCTGGCAAATTGTCGATTCATTAGTGTAATGACTAATGAGATTCTGATCAGTGAACACTGAACTGTAGGCGTTTCTGTTTTGTTTCTCTAAATTATCTATAGTTATAATTTAACTACAATTTAAAAGTATTAAATATACTTAATATTTAAGTAATGCCATTTACTTCGCAATATTATAAGTATGCTATGTAACACTTTTTTTAGAACCTTATATTATTACAAAAGCTTTAATTAATATTTATAATAAAAAAAGAACACTAAAAGTGTATACAGTTATATTTTAATAACAATACACTGGTCAATGGGTAGGGAGCCTTCACATTATATTTTTAGGCTTTTTAAAAAAAAATCACCATCATTATTTATTTTTGTATAAGTAACCCAAAAAAAAATATTATATACATAGACCTCAGGACGCCATATATTATTGACTTTGTCCAGGGCTCCAAAAATCCTAGTTGCGACACTGTTGGCTATGTGTGTATTATCGTAATGAAACTAAGTGCGTAGGATTAATGATAATTTATTTGAGATTTTCGATATTTTGTATCTTTCAAAATCCAATGTTGTGTTTAAATCTGTTATAAAACAGCCGGATAGGTATCCATGTGGAGTTTTTGCAATTGCATTTGCTACTTCACGAATATATGGACGTAATCCATCTGATGAATGTTATATAATCGATTACGACAATATGATAATATGTAAAACCTGGACGTTTTTCCAACATTTCATTTTGATAAAGCAAAAACTACCCACGAGCGAAGCCAGTAATAATATAAATTCACAAAATATAAATAATAAAAAATGTAGCGATTAGCGCAGACAACAAGAACGATAACAAACGCTCCATAGTTTGTAAGGAACTCAAATATACACAAAGACCTCGGAATTTCAACTCTTCAAGACCACATTAAACTCTTGGCTGGGAGCTTCTTCGAATCCATCCACAAGTAATCAGGCTCAATGCACTACCACATCAACATCAGATCACCTCCACAACGTCGCCTCCAACGAGGACGCCCGCATGACCTAATTCCTCAAGAAACATTCTAATTATTGTTATCACCTAATTTAAAATTGTAATAATTTAATTATCGCACTCAACGTGCAAAAATGTATTACCTTTCCTACGTCTTTAGGTATAGATAGCGAAAGCTATTGTTTAAATAAAAATTTTTTTTAAAAAAACAGGAGTCAAAAATATATAGTATAAATCATAATATAGAAAAAATGCCTTTCAATTTTTCCAGAATTTTCCAACTTTTTTCCTTAAACCTCATTTGAAATATTACGAACATTAAAAACCATTAGCCAATTGGTCCATCAGTTTTCGATTGATTGCAGTTATCGACGGACAGCTTATTATTTTTACCATATAGATTATTAAATATATATAAGTGTGAATGAGTGTTTGTTAGTATTAGTGTTGGGTAGTAACGTAACGCATATTACAAATTACTTTTTCAGCGATGAAGCAATAATTTCATTACATTTTACTTAAAGTAACCCAATAGTAACAAAATTACTTTTCAAATGTAATTTCTATGAATTTTCACGTTATTAAAATAATAGTTTTGAATATAGGTATGACAAAAACTAGCTTATAGGCTATTTTAGAAAAATTAAAAATCAATTTTTATTTACTTTCGATTCTGATAATAATTAACAATATTATTCAACTTTCCGGGAATTAATGATATTATTTCATTAGCAGAAGGAAGAGAGTTCGGCTTAAATATAATATTTAATTGAAAGGAGTTATGATTTCTAACTTATAAGTAAATTACCTGTCTAGCCATTTAGGTGCGAGATGATTGAAGATATTTTACATTTGTACATAATAGGTCTATCGTCTATGATTGTAAAATATACATAATAATTGAATCATTGAAATTGAATATGGTTAAAAAAAAGTAAAGCTATTCGTAACGCACTACTTTATTTATAAAAAAGTATTGTAACGCGATAAAAATTATTTTAGGTAACGCAAATGTAATTTAAATAAAAATATTTGAAGAAACGAATAACCGTAGTTTTATTACTTTTTAAAAGTAATTTACCCGACACTGGTAAACTGGTTAGATAATCTCAAAAACCACAAAACCATATTTAAATATTATTACGTTCGGTAAGTGCTTACCTATTGGATTTTTATTTTTGACTACATTCTGCCAGTAACAAAAAAAGCCTACTACAACCTTTGCCGGGTCGGAGAGCCAGCTTGTTATTTTAGTTATTATATCAGCTAATTACGGCCGTTTGCCTATCAGACACCTCATTAAAAATTATCATATATACACCCAAATATATATTTACTAAATTTAATTATTGTAAATGAGATAAAAGTAATTGCCATGGGTATATCTATGTGCGTACTTATTTGACTATATCACTAAAACAATTAAGAAAGTGCGTAACCTCTCTTACTAACTAAATTCAATCCCAAGGCTACAAGCTCGATGTTCAATAGTTAATTTCGTTTACATTTCACTCGTAATCAGTGAATAATACTTAAAATTATCTTTTAAAATTATCAGAACATGTATTAGAGATACATCAAGTATACATATACATCAAGTAAAATGTATTTAGACTAGTACATTATTGAATTTTAGTAACTATTATAAATTATAAATGTATGTATGGATTGTTTAGACCACCATTTAAATAATTAAGTAATTAAAATCTAAATTTGTGATTTCAAAACGAAATGATTTACCAAAATAATGTTGCCCAACTGAGAGCAATATTTTATTAGGTTCAAGGTTCTACTAGTAGAATGTGATTAAAATGTATTTTTCTACGAGTCATAATAAAATAATAAATTATTGAAAATATTTTTTTACCAATACCATTGTTTTTACAATATTATAAAACGGTGTACATTTCAATTGAATGCATTTAAAAATATTATTTTTTTTTTTTTTAATATTTCAATTTTAAATATTTTCTAGATAATATTATGTTCAGTGATCTTTGAAGATCAAAAGTGTATTTAATTTCAATTACATAATTTATTATCGGTTTCAACGATGGAATTATTTATCGTCCATATAATTGTCATCATTTTTGTCATACATTTAACTAGTATCAACTTTCATTTTTATTTTACAATAAAGTTCTTTGAGGGTCTCTATATTATAACTTGCAATTAAAATATATATAGTAACATTTTATTAGTAAGGAAGGCTGGTTTAATAATGAGTAATTTGAGTATAACCATACAGTGAAACACTGAAACTTACAAATCACTAGCATATATCCAGTAGGAATCTACTGTGTGAGTATGTACTTACATGTGTGTAAAAATCGGCGCATCCAAGTTGGGCCCTATGTACTATGAGGGATAATAGTAGGTATTATACTGGTTGGGCTTACCAAGTGATAATAAAGTAATTAGCATAAAGACAATTCTAACTCTATATGATTTAAACTTTGTTCAATTCGATGTTTAATATTCTGTGTAATGGTGTTCAAAACTCAATAAATTTCATCGATCGTCTTGAATGCTTTCGTAAAGTACACTTACATTGTTACTTAGTGGTACGAAGGTACCGTGAAAATAAAAAACCTCAAGCTATAATTTTTTTAGGCTATACGTTGATCAGTCCTGAACCCAATTAGTTGGTGTAGCAATTTTAAATTGGGGACCAATACGGATGAAGCAGTAAAAATATGAATAATATAATAAATTGCTAATTACGATAGACGCGAAACCATGAAAGACTAAAAAGTCATGGTTTGGTGTATCAAAAATGTTAAAATAATTGCTATGGTTTACGATTAAATACCTCCCATACCTCCTATGACACATAAAGTACAACGATTGATGAATGTTCACCGAAAGATGAGTCGGTTAGGCAACTAAACTTGCATACTCCTATGTTACCTGACGGTTTCCGGAAATTACCATGTAAGATATCGGCGTACTAAGGTCGATAGAAACTTAACACACAAACAACAATGGTGACTAGTGACGACTGACGAGTGTATGATTGACGAGATATTATGTAGCTAATATTTATTTTGTTTTAAGCTTATGACCTAGTAAATGATGCTATAACATAAATAAAATTTAAAAAAATTACAGTAAAAGAAATGGAAAATATAGAGAAATAAATGTATAGTACTTAAAATATGGCGGAAAAGTGTTTGCCATTTTGACATTTTATTAAACTGAACAAAATAATATATTAGAAAATATAGTAGGTAGGTATATCGGAATATAAGCAAAATAGTCATTAAGGGGGTTCCAGCATAATATGTTTTAAGGAGTAATATTTAGGCAATTCATACCACCTTTAAAGTACATTTCACAACTGTGTCATTGTGTGAGTAGTAAATAAACATTAGTGTGTGTAATTCATTACAAAGGATTTAAAGGATCTAGGTATAATTCAATATACTTCAAGTTGAACTCTGAAAGTTCTAAATAAATAATTTATATATATATTTCTTTACTCTCCTTTTGACTTCATACTGGCCATATCACTTGTAAGACATTACGACTTCTTGAGTTCCAACCACCCATACTAGATCTCCTGAGACTTTTCAAATCCTAACTTTCCGTTCAAACTTTTTACTAAATGATCCTTTTGTTAGAACAATGTTTAAATTGTAATAATTTTTAAATATGACATAACATTTCTGTACTTTACTGTGTTTTGTTTATTTTTATATTAATTTATCAATATTTTAGAACACCTATATGTCATCTAATTGTATAACAATTACCTTTATATGCATTATTTCATACTGTTTGTATGTAAAAAACCGGTTGGCATTTATATCAATAAAAAAAACATGATATACCTAATAATTATGTGCAATTATAATAAATCCCATTCATAGGCTCAAGAAAAAATATCGCAGAGATTTGCTAACCTAAAATAATTTCACATTGTGTTCCAGCACTGGCCTTCCTCCTCATATTATTCAAAGTTAAAAATTTTACATAAACTTTCAAATTTACTTATTGTGCTGTCAAACATAGATTGTAAATATTCTACAAAAAAATTTTAAAAAAAATTAATAGTATTTGCAGTATAATATTTTGTGTTTTTAATTAAGAATAAATAATTAGGTTTTCTTTCAAGTACCCATGTCAAATATATTGTATTCTTAATCAATATTAAATTATAAGTAACCAATATCAAACATATTCCTTCTCCTTCGTCAAAGACTGTTGATATATTGTTACAAATAAGCGGTTGAAAAATATTAAAATAGGTACATAAGAAAAGTTTTTTATGAGCAATTTAAGTTCAAATTTCAACACAATGTATTAAATTAAAAACTTACAAATTATTTAGTAGTTAAAAATGTGAAAACCATCCACTTTTATAGCTAAGAATTGAAAATGGAAAACAAAGGAAAAAGAGAATTTATACATAAAACTAGTTATTGACAAATCTATTTTTTTATTCTGTTTTGATTCAAAAATGAATAACTTAAAATCACGGTTTTGTAAAAGAATCATTTATTCGGGTTCATGGCATTGAAAGAAAATTTGAGTGTACCTACTGGGTTAGTGAACTTTTTAGCTTACGGTTAAATGCAATTTTTTTCAATTTAACTATGGTTAATTGTTGTTAAAAAAATCCCTTGTTGTACACCAATTAATATGAGATTTCTAATGCAAAATTTGATTTAGTGATCTAATTTTATATATGAAGTAAACATATTGAAAAAACTAAAAAAGTAGGTAGGTACTCTAAATCATATTTCTGGTCAAACATTGGCAACTAAGAATATTAATATATCAATTGCATTTGTTACATACACAAATGTTAAATTATTTACTGAACAATTTTCATATCACATAGTATTTTCTTATTATTCACATTTTTAGCTCGAGTCTTGTTACTCATTGATTTTTATTTTTTATCAATGCGTCACATTTTCGTATTTGTATTTTTCCAACATTTTTTGACGTACAGCACTATATATTAATAATTTTAAAAAAATGGGTTGTTAAAATATGTAATACTGATAAGTCAGTTGTCAACTGACAATCCAGACATATTATATTAATATTATGGTACCGTAAATTTGATTTTTTAAAGATATTTGGATCGTTTAATATATTCTTGTCTTCCTTTTCCACAACATCAAATACTTTAGTCCAGTTTACTTCCTCAAATTTATAATGGTTGTCATTTATATAGTTAATAAATTTTTCTTTTTCAATTTTAATGTCCAACGCCAACAGTTTTTGAAGAAGTGTATTTATTATTGTTTGGTCTGCCGGTTCGTTGCTTCTTTTTAAACCAGCATCGAACTTCTATACGTAAAAATTTTATCATAACGATTTAATTTGTAGGTATGAAATTACAGTAGTCATTACATATTCGTCTGTAAGATCAGCAGCCAATAATTTATTAATAATGTCCCTATATTTTTTATCGGCTTCGGATCTGATTATTGAAATCTCCTCAGTTTTAATGTCACTTTTATTTATGATTCCATCGTAATATTCATCGATTTGTTTTTGACTGACATTCTTTTTTTTCATCATGGTCTCGACCATATATTGCTTTTCTCGTTGTATGTACTCATCTCTCAATTTACCCAGACGAGTTTGTGGTCCTCTCCGATTTATATACCAACTAGAAATATTGATACGTATATGAATCTTAGAATTGATGTGATAATACAATAATATTTATTTATTTACTTGAACGTTTCGTCACAAATCGTTTTCTTTATTTGATCTTGTGACAATATTGGTTGAATGAATTTGTTATCAACCTCACGTAAATGATCGTCGGATTGAATTGGATTGTAATCATGATCGTCCACGTCATATTCTCCCGATGTCCCGAATTGTTTTTTGTACATATCGTTCCAAGCGTCCAACCCTGTTAACCAATCCAACTCCTTCTGGTATAGGCGCCCGATCTCTTCAATTTCGTTTGGTTTTAGTATCGACGCACGTATGGTCATTACCATTACCGTCCCGGCGGAATCCGAAAAGCAAATAATCCTGTTTTTTTTATAGTTCATCATATCGCTTACACCTTGAGCAAACATTACACTATCTATGCCGATATAATGTAATGATGGATACGGGGACGACAACGCTGTAGAAAGTTGCAGAAATCGTATAAAGGTACATTTTATTTACAACGATGATCGACATTAGTATAAGGGTATAACGAATATTATATTTATATAGAGTTTTCTGAGACTTCAGTTACTACTTACATGCTATTAGACCATCTTTGAGGAAAATATCTGCTGTATAGTACGGTTGATGAGTGTGCAACTTGAGATTCCAAAATTGTATAACGCCACTATTGTTGAAGGACACTCGAAATTTCGCGGGATGAGTGGTGGACCATAATACGCTGTTTGTAAAATCATTGAAACGCTTCCACCAAATTGGACCATTCTACAGTAAACTTTTAGTTACTAAAAGTCATATAGCCCATTTTATAATTGTATTTTAAATGTGAAAAAAATGTATGACGGATTGAAACAAGATACTAAAAATACCTAATATTATAAGTATTATAACTTCTGTAAATTTTATAAATGTAAAAAATATTGTGTGATGTGACATTTCTCTAAACTTACACTGTATTTCAAACTCCAAATGGACGCTACTTTCCCTCCACAGACCAAATGAATGTCCGGTAAAAAAATATTTCTCTTGATGCAGTTGATCGGACCGTCATGTATTTGTTCCCACCATATATGTTTGCATTCTGTTAAGTTTATTTACATTCGTTTCACAAAAAAAGTTATTATATTAATTTATTAATTGAAGTGTTAATTCATGCCTTCTTCCTTTCCATCTTTTGGATATGTGTCATATCCTTCCCAAGTGACAACCCCGATTTGGCCCATAATAGTACCCACGACCAAAGTACGGTTTGGATGATTGCTGTGCTCTACTGGTACTGTACAACAAGAAAACACGGTTCACAAATTATAAAATGATTTATTGTTTTGGCTATCAACCATTTACGCACATTTTAAAATGTGAAGTAAAAATTGAAAGACCATAATTTTTGATCATATATAGCATGCATATATAGAAAACCGCTTTCGTACATAAAAATAATATCAAAATATACATTTTAAGTATAACTCATAACTTTATTTTATTAATATTATTGTATAAGACATGAGAATATGCATCTAATATCATTAAAATGAATGATAATTCTTTTGTTTTATTTATTACTTTAATTCTTATTCAAAAATTACGTTGTTTACGTATATTTTGGTTAATACATAATTTAATATAACCTACTCAACAATAGGGCAAAAACATTTTCTAAATTATTCTGTGTATGAAATATAATTGTATATTACATTATATGTGTATGGTGTATCACTATAATTTATATTATTATTATAAATAAATATTAAGATTTATTTTTGACAAAATATTGTCACCCAATGTGTTTTACCGATCTACTGTCGTATACTATTGACGTTTACCATACTCGAATTGCCGTTTGCCGATCTGTATCGGTTGATCACTGATGTATTTGTATTGCATTAAGGGTGTTTCAAAAGACATCGCTGTTATGGGGCTGTACACGCTACTCTGCATTGGGTTTTCTGGTTCTTTGATTATGATCTAAAAATATTTTCATTCACTAACACTATAGTAAAATATAAAACACACGTATACAATATCATATATAGATTTTAAGTCATAGGGACTCACTACTCAAGTATTATTACCCGTGTGTACTTAGGTACCTATTATAGGCATTCAGTTTTGTAACACCATAATCGATATCTGTTCATTTTTAAATTACAAATGAAAAAAGTTCTATTGTATTTAATACGGGGTGATCGATGAATGGTAGTACCTATTATATTTATGAGGGTACAACTAAATACATGAAAATGGGAATATTAAGAATAGTGGAAGCTATCTTCAAATAAATATGTGATACTGTAGATATTTTTGAAGACCCACCCACTTATAAACAGTTTAAAAATATTAATGATTGGTAAATAGGGACGATTTTTTTTTTAAATCATTTAAAATTCATCAAATCTCGGTATTTTGTAAATATTTTTAATTAAAAGTTTATAATGCCATTCAATTTTGATAGCTAAGGGTTGAAAATTTAAAATAAGATTTTTCATAAGTATTCCGCACTGTAACCAAAAAGTTTAAAAATATATAAATACAGTTTTTTTTTAGATATTTTAAATTCAAATTGGGATGAAATTTAATGAAATTATATATTTAAACAAAGAATAACAATTTTAGATATTTTATTGTAATTTAAATATGTTATAAATTGGTATAATCATCAAATATATTTGAAACTATTGAGTACTTAAATTATTATAATTCAAAAACACAATGACATTTTTCAAAATATATTCAACTATCTACTTACTGTATTACTAATAGGTAGCTAAGGAGTAGTATAAATTACTTTTATTGCAATGATATCATAAATTATACTCAGTAATATACACTGATAGACAGCCTTCACTGAGAATCTTTTTTCGTATACGAATATATGATGATATTAAAATATTTTATGATTGAATTAAAATTTAACACATCCATCACAGTTACCTACCACCCACACAACATATAATGTATAGCAGATCAGTACCCACTTATCCAGATTTTAATTTATAGATAAACCAATTAAATATTAATATTAATTTAGGAAGAATTAAAGTCTGAACATGCTGTAGGTATTATTTTTATTATAATATACTTATTACACAAATACATTATGGATGTAATGTTTTCTTCTGAAAATGATTTATTTCAGAACTCCTATTAGTATTGTTCTGTTTTTAATTATGTTACACTAATATGTCATAGTATAATAAATAATCAGCCAACATTCATCCGGCAACCACCTAGTATCAACCCAGGTACCCACCCACCAAACAAATCCTGGATGTGTTGCTTTACTATGGATTGCCACTATCGGTTGAGAAAAAAAAACAATATCAACATATTAATATAAATAGTACCAGTAAAATACCGGAAACAGAAACCGAGTTTAATGAACTTACAATAGTTTGTCTATTCATAATGTTGTGGTATTTTAATAATGCAATTCATTAGGAAATAGGAATACATTGTATTTGTGAGTTTGTGACTTCCAACAATAATGCCATATGTATTTTTATCATAATATTTTAGTAAAATAATATTTTGAAAAATTCAGAATGACCCACAAAAACAGCAGAGAGATATTGAAATGCTATTAAAGACCGACAACTGTAGTAAAATCCAGTAGTATTGAGTAAAATCACAGTAAAATCTTACTGAATACGATGGTTTTAGACGGTTGTTGAAATTGCTCAATGGTGATTTATTAGACAACAGATTTTTCGGTTTTCCAAAACGAGAATTTGTTGCATTTTTTTGATACGGTTTCTTCATCAATTTTGTTTGCAAATCCCAAAATTTTATAGTCCCGTCCAAGGAAGCTGACATAAATTGATCTGAATATGTTCCATATTGCATAGGTATGAGTTGGCCCAATGATGTTATCTAAAATTCAAATAAAATGTGAGCGTTGAAAGTACACGTGAATGAAGTAAAACTTCTTAACATAAGGCACGAAAAAAAAGATTATCGCTCTTCACTGCCTACCGTGACGGGCGATAATCTTTTTTTCGTACTCTCTTTAAAGAAGGTCCACTTCAATAAATATTTAACTCATTATTGACTTTCTTAGAATATACAATAGTATAGTTAAAATAATTTTAGCAAGATATTATTATATCTTATAAATTTATAACACAATTATAATGGTAAAAAAAGATGGGTTGCACTCCGGAAGTGTCGACAGAAGTGAAAACTTGAATATTAAGGTTGTGCATTTTTGATATTTTGAAGTGGTTAGGGAATAATTTTACAGGAATTGCTTTAATTATCAGTATAAAAGTACTATAATTCATGTGGTAAAATACAAAATTCATTTATTTCGCTATCGTACACAAACATGACAATATTTATATTGCAATAAAAATTTAACATTTGAAGGGTGAATAATGAAAAAGCAAAAGAAAAATTATCACACTTCTAGAATTCCGATTTCAATTTTGAAAACTAATTTGATTTCAATAACTTTTTTTC